>LPNX010073695.1:352533-390887 GCA_001517045.1 Pseudotsuga menziesii | reverse complement strand
CCATGGGGCTAGTGGGGGCAGTGTAAAGAGTGTTCTCGGAATCTGGTGACGAAGTCCTATGCCGCTGACGAGTGGAGTCGAGTGACAAGGCTCGAGATCTATGGTGATGACGGGTGGTGTCAAGTGAACCGTGCTGTGGGGGCTCACCTCTGAGGCGACGAGAATGTCTTGGAGAGTCAATGGTGACAAGTGGTTTTCAAATATGTGGGTTGTGGTGTCGAAAAAACAACTCAAAAACCCTAATGCAACCGTGTGTGCAGAAGGAGTGCTCGAAAAATAAGGCACTTAGGCCAAAAAACAACTCAAAACACCTAGTGTAACTGCGTGCTACAATAGGCGGAGTGTCAACAAAGTGGTCAGAATACCAATAAGCAGTCGGTTTTCCTAAAAAAGAAAAATCGGTGGACTCACTAGACCAAGAGGAGGTAAGGGAGCATGCAAACACCTAACTAATAGTATTATGACTCAACTAAGTATATCCTCTGCAAGGTGATGAAATCCAAGTCAGACAATATAAATAGGAAAGTCAAATGGCTAAAGTATCCCCCTACCGGGAGGGACACCGGGTACGCAAACCTAGAAGTATGGCAACTAAGATACCCCGTTCATGACATGTCCAGAAAGGTAAATCTGCCGCTTGGTTCTTTTACCGCAATAATCCCTATACAGGGGTATTCCGAGAACTGCGAAAGGTAGCCCTTCAGTTACTGAATGGATTTTGGTATTCCACTCAGACTTCTAGAACCAATCTCACGACTTCAACCCTCCTAAGGGAGAGGCCCTCTGATAAACCGGTTGTGACCGTGTCAAAAAATACTAAGGGATTTTGGTTCCCTAATGGACAACAACTATGTCTCACGTGTAAATAACCAAGGGGTGTTATTGGAAGCCTATCCCCCCGATCCTACCTAACTACAAAATTCTTTTGTGTTCCTCAAATGAGGTTATAGTGTTGGTTGAGTTAAGTAGATTTTAGGTCTCACTTAAATTAGGGGACAGATTGTGTGCTTGTGAGGTTATGAATCCAAAATAGTTACTCAATAACAATAATAATGTATGAAAAACTTTTAAAAAATTTTACCATGCGAATTTTTTTTGAAATAAATAATGCTAAAATCTTTCAAACAATTCTGTAAACAAGGGACAGAAATGGTTGTAGGGCTGCAAGTGGAATAGGTGGCTGTGCAAGTGCAGGAAAAATGGAGGCAAAGTGGCTGGGTTTCGGCGCGGAAACAAGGGCAAAAAACAGTTCGCGGACCGCGGGTATGGGGCGGACTCGCGCGGTCAGACCGCGGGTTTGAAGGCAATAGTCGCGCACAGATCACTGGTTTTTAGCTACAGTGGCGGTCGGACCGTGGGTTTGGTGTGAACAGGCGCGGTCAGGACGCGGTTTCTTGGCTAAACAGCTGCGGTTGGGCCGCGGGTTTTGAGGACGACAGACGCGGTCGGGCTACGACTGTGAAATGTTCAGAGACGCGTCCAAGACGCAGGAAAAAGGCCAACAGTGGCGGGCTGGTCGCAGGTTAGGGCCTGAAATGCGCGGTCGGGCCGATACTGCGAAAAGAAAAAATGCGGTTTCCGGCGGCCAAAAACGACAGCTGAAATTACAGTACGGAAAAATTAAATTAAAAAAGACAGCGGAGTCGCCAAAACTGTTGCTAGGGTTTTCACCCTAGCTTGTGCGAATGAGCACCTACTAAGGAATATGGATTCCTTAGTAGCAGTTCAATGATATATGAATTAAATAATGATAAACTGAAACAAAAACTAATCTAAATACGTTCTTGAAGCTAAAACAGTAAAAAGTAAATAACATGAAACAATACGGTGAAAAGTAAATAATATAAAGCAGAAACGGTAAAGAAATAAATAATGATCTTTATTGATGTTACCTCCAATGAGGAGGTTGATAGAGTCCGTTGCGTTGGTCCGATGTCGGTGGCTTCGAGCTCCAAGCTGCTTCTTCTCTTTCTCCGGTGGTGGAAATGGGCCAAAAATAGTTCTCAGTGGTGAAAGTAGCTCAATGGTAAGCTAGGGTTTCAAGAACAATTTCGGCAGAGGGAGGATGCTTATGATAATGTGGGATCTGGAATAATGGGTCTCCATCACTTATTTATAAAACCATGTGGTTTAGGTTAGCTTTTTAGGGTTTTAGCTGTTTAGGGTTTCAGCTATTTAGGGTTTCTTCTTTTTTCCTCATTATTTTATATTTTTTATTCCTTTTTGGATATTTTTGGAGGAAAAAAGGATTTTATAGCCTTTTGGAGGCATTTTAAGCTTTTCGGTGACCTTTTAGATGGTTTTATGGGTTTTTTATGGAGATATGGTAGGAAAGTGGACAAATGAGCCATGTAATGGGGTAGATGAGGTAGTTAACCATTTTTGGGTGTTAACACACACAGCTGTACCTGTTCAACAATCAGGAGGTCTTGCGCCTTCTTGAGGTTCGTAATCTCTTCAGCAGGCTTCCATTGCAACTCAGTCTGTGTCACCTTTAGCTAGTTGATTTCTTGTATTCTACTAACTACACGTAGACCTAGTGTAGCTCCTCTGTTTCCTTCTTCAACTTCTCTGTGGTATTCCGGGCCTTGACATAGCCTGCATACAAATATTTTTGTTATGTCACCAAATATAATGTGGCGCCATGCTAAAACTCAACCAACACTATAGTGGATAGTTTGTTCCAATACAAATTCATGCTCTAGATTGGGTGCAGTTGCTGGTGGACTTCTTCACTGCCGACGTCGATTGTAGTCAAGGGAACTTGCACGTTCCAGGCCTGGGGCTCAGTGCTGATGGACGAGCTATCCTGCAACAGAGGTATTATCGATGGTTGCTTGGAAACAATATAAAAAATAGACTTTAGTTTATTTCTTACCGCACCAAATTCTTCATTGTTGGATTCATGGATCACCATAGTCGCAGTTGTAAAGGAATCGGTAATGGCTTTGATAAGCCACTGCAACTGGTGTTCCATCCTTGATTCGGTATCGCTACTGACATCATACTCCTGCCACTACTTAGTGCGTGTCTCCTCCCGCATACACTATGCTATATCTTCAGGATCCATTGATGACTCATTCTTGGAGTCATGGGTGCTCAATTCCGGTGGGGCAGGGTCTTCAGGGACCTCCGGCGGTAGCTCCTTATCTAGCTCCTCTTAACTCACTGGGATGCACCATTCTCTTGACCATTCTTACAAAATATTTCTCCCAGCCATTCTTGCAAAATCGTGTCTAAATCTTCTGTGGTGACCTTATAAGGCAATAGCAGCCACTACCGATCAGGGTCCCTCCTCGCCTGAATATGAATGGAGTGGGGTCCAATATAAAACCTAATGATCTGCTGATACTTGGTCATGACATATAGAGAAACTCTAGGAACAACAACGGCGGCTGCCTGCAGCGCTTCCCAATAGATCCAGAAATGGATAGCACATCCTATTTGGTGACTGGTTTCTTCGACCCACCATATGTTCTGATAGCGGGCACTGCATAAAACCTTGACTACCTCAACCTCCATTCGTTGGTAGTCCTTTGGTTCCATCCAAGCAACAAGATCAATAAGAATAAAAAACCAACTATAGGAAAAGGGCCACCTGGTCTGAGTAGGAAGCGCATCTTTGAGAAACTGATTCAACAAAAATAAAGACCAATTCATCTATACCCCCTCAACACATTTCTGGGCATAAACGACAACACCCAAATTGTATTGGACTAGTCAATTTTCGTGAACAACCTTGCTGGCCAGAATTCTAGCACCAATGCGCACTGTCTGCGAGTTGATACTGCCAATACGATAAGCACGACCATCCCGTTGTAAACCAAAGTGCTCCTTCAGCTGCTTTGCCGGTCGCTTATATGTATCTATTCCATGAATATATTGCGCTGGGTCCTCCCTAGCCTTAGGCAAACCAGTAATGCTTGCAATCAAATCGACAGTGACAGGAATCACCGTATTTAGCCAAAGCGTCCCACCATGGAAACACGCCAACAGTTTCTTTACACACACATGGTGCTTCATTCAAATGGCCAAAATGGGGCATATTGATGAGCCCCAATAACCCAGACTTTTCTAATCCACTGGCCCATGGTTTTGGAATTCATTGAATGGGGCCCCAAGGCACCATATGGATAGATTCATATGGATAATCTCAGACATCTTTAAGCAAAAGCATTTTGTGATCATCGAACTTGAGCCTGATCAACACAGGGATGATGTCGACAGAGCATGTCATCCTTTTTGACAGCGCTGGAAAATTGGGAGGGTACTTCTGATTCTTTGACATCTAATGTGGCTTGGCTCCTCGACACGTAGGAGCGATGTATCCCAAAATATCATTCACCGAGACACCCTGAGGTGCTACAGACTCAACATCTCCTGAGCTCAATGGCCCAGTCTATGCAGTGCGTTCTCCCCGCATTCTTACAGACGTGCAAGTTTGCCTCTTCTCTAGTGGTGTAGGATTGGGTCTTTTTGTCTGCTGCTTCCACTTTGGAATAGATGACGAACCCACTGGCATACTCATGACTTCCTCTTCCACACCCATGGGCCAAATGGGGGACTCGTACTCACTCAAAATTTCAATAGCGTCAAGGTCGCTCAGCATCCCTTATCCCTCAAATCCTAAAAATACACTCAACAACCCACACTGCACTTCACTCGACAATCTGCACAAAATTCACAACTAAAAATACACTAAACACTCGTGCAACTGAATAATGCCATCCGACACATCCCTTGCGATGTTTTATAACCACTTCTAATTCCAAGTCCATCATTACCAATTCTAACTTCATCATTATTGCAAAATTGGGTATTAATGATTCCAAATCCTTCGACGATCCTATGCTACTAACGGTCAGATCACCCATTAATGTAGGTTTCTTCAACAAGCACCACCAACCAACTGGTTTAACTATCTACATTTATTACTTGATTTGACCACTCCACAGCCTGACAACTGTCACAAAGGATCAACCAACTACCGCTAACAATTGTAACCTTGCTCAACCTCTCCCTCAAGGCTCGCCTTGCGCCGCTGAACTAAAATCCTCATATATATATATATATATATATATATTTCAAATCCTCAATACTTGAGGTGGTGCACATTTCCATCCCAGTTCTATAGGGCTTCAAGTGACTCCCATTGATGAGCTTCGGCAACATTGTGCCATCTAACTTCTGTAATTGAACTACATCGCCAGATGTAATGGACTGAACAAGGTAGGTACCTAACCAGTGCATTTGTAACTTACCTGGATGCTTGATAAACTTACTGTCATATAACAACACCAAATCTCCTATTGCAAAATGTTTGTGCTTAATATGGCGATCATGCCATGCCTTCTGTCAATCCTTCACAACCTGTTGGTGGAAGCCTGTGATGAAATGATATTCTTCAGGCTGAATCAACTGTGCAACACTTTCTTCCAATGATTCTACATCATCCATACCCATCACTGCAGAAATGCGCAAAATGGGAACGATATATTCCATAGGCATGACTGCCTCTTACCCATAAACCAACTTAAATGGTGTATGACCTGTTAGCCATTTGCAAGTAGTGCGATAGGCCCATAGAACTGTAGGAATTTTTAAGTCCCATTCATCGCAATTATCGTTACATACCTTGGTCAGTGTTGTCTCCAAAAAAAATTTGAAGGCCTCAACAGTACCATTCGCCTGCGGATGATATGGCGTACTCCTCTTATGTTGTATCTGGAGCTCTTCAGTTAGCACTTTTACCATTTGGTTGACAAAATAACTGCGTCGGTCACTCATCAAGATTCTAGGACACCCAAATCATGTCACAATGTTCTCAAAAATAAATCATGCTGCTGTCGCAGCGGTCTAATCAACGATTGGTGCAGCCTCTGCCCACCGATTCAGGTAGTCGATTACAGTAATAATATAGTGGGCGCTAGTGCATTTACCTAGCGAATTGATAGGACCCAAAAATTATATAACCAATTTATCAAATGGTTACAGAGTCACCTATGGCACCAGTGACATCTCATCCCTTTGCGATGGTTTACCAACCCATTGGCAGACATCACGGATCCTTGCATAGTCTGCGACATCATTATGCAACATGGGCCACCATAGCCTATCGCACAACAATTTTCGTATATTAGTGCGGCCTACATAGTGACCTCCCATCATTCCTACATATGCTTCCTCTAGAATGGGACCCTGCTCATGCGGTAAGATGCACCATCGCAATATTTCATCCAGTCCAAGTTTACATAGCTGTCCAGCAATTAGTTGAAAATCGGAGGATTTTACCACTAGCTACTTCTTTTGGCTAATCGACATGTCTGCTGGAGCAACACCGGTAGATAAAAACTAAATTATTGGTGCATAGTGATCATCTCCAACTTCAACTCAGAACAATTGCACATTTGGGAAACCATCATCAATATTGGTTAGTTCTTCACCATTCTCCACATGCAACAGATGATCCAGGCCAGCATTCAACCTTCCTAGCTTTACCACTATTTCAAAATCAAACTCTTGGAACAAAAGAAACCACCCACATATTCTCCCCCCCAACACAGGCTTATTGACTAGGTATTGCAAAGTAGAATGATCAGTGAACATATTGAAGTTTCCACCCAACAAATAGTGCCTGAATTTTTGCAGTGCATAAACCATCGCCAGGCCTTCCCTTTCAGTCATGGTATAATTTCGTTTAGAAAATGATAACTTTCTACTGGAATATGCTATTGGATGATCCAAGTCACCTTCACCTGGATGTGCAAGAACAACCCCCAGCGCAGTAGAAGAGCCATCAACATGCACATGGAATTATTTATGCCAATCTAGAAAAACCAATATTGGTGTGGAGGCCATCTTGGCCTTCAAGGTGTCGAAGCTTTCTTGACATTCCAAAGTCCATTCAAAAGCAGCATCTTTTTTTAACAGCTTTTCCATGGGACCAGTAATCACAGTGTATCCTCTAATAAACTTGTGATAGTAACCCGTGTGTCCTAGTGTCGCCTGAAGCATATTTACATTCGTCAGCAACGGTAAACTGAGGATCAACACAATCTTCGTCGGATCGACCAACAGACCTTATTTTCATACAATGTTCCCAAGTAGCATGCCAAAGGGTGCACAGAAAATAGATTTTTTTGGATTCAATGCAATTTGATGCTATATACATCGTTCCAGCATCAATCGCAGATTTTGTAGATGGTCTTTAACCAAGCCATAGATGGTCCAGTCATCCATATATACTTGTAGGAATTTTGGAATAAAATATTTAAATACAATGACGACTATGCGGGAAAACACAGCATGGGCATTCTTCAGCCCAAATGGCATGACAATATATTGGAAACAACCCCACTCGGTGACGGATGTAGTCTTAGGTAATCCTCCTTCATAATCTGGATCTGGTGGTATCCCGAAAAGCCATCTGTGAAGGAATATACCTCCTAGCCACCTACACCTTCCAAGACTTCATCTGTGAAAGGGGTCGGGAATGGATCGTGTACACATGCATCATTCAACTTTCTCAGATCGACACAAATGAGGATCTCACTGGTATTCTTATCTTGGACCACCATCAAGATTATCCACTCTGATTCTTCTATAGGCTCAATGATCCCATCATCGAGCATTCTATCGATCTTAGATTTCACGCGATCCTTGTATCGTGGGTTCAGCCTATATGGCCTCTGGTGGACTGGTTTTGCATTGGGATTAAGTGGAATATTCATTTCCCCCAAGTCACTGAGGATCCCCTTCATCTCTGAAAATCGTGTTGGGAAAAGGTATTGGAACTCATGCAATAGATCTGTAATTTTGGCCATCATCTCTTCGCCCCAATAGTCTCCAACATTGGCAAATTTAGGATTCTTTTCCATTCCAATGTCAACTTTCTGAATCCTTAGTGGCTGGTTCATCAAGTTTGTTGGTATGTCGGGATCTATGACACCATCAATTCCTTTGGACTTTGTAATATTAAAATTATGCTGCTCGTCATCATCTTTAGGTTCCCCAGACAAGTTGTAGCATGCCATCATGGATTGGATGGAACAATTTGCATGAGGATAAATGGGGTATGCAACAGGGATGAATTTTAGTACTACTTCACGGATAATGTGCAAAGCATTACATACCTCGGGGTTGGAATCCTAGAAGGTAAACCTTTGTACAAAGCAAACTGACAACTCCTCCCAAGTGGTAATGGTTCTGCGCAATTCTACTGCCACATACCATGATCTTGGCATCTCTTCTAGAGTATGAACAAAAGCATGAACCCACTCATCTCTGGGCCACGATGTCCATAAAATATGACACTTTTTTAAATGACTGGCAAGGTTATTTCATCCATCATATCTCCCAGCATGATAGACCTCTACATCGCCAAAATGGGCCATCATCAATATGCGGCACTACTCCCAGTCATGGATCGTCTGTTTATGTGTCTCCAATATCCTTTGCAGTTCAAACACCTTCTCTTCAAATTCTTGAAAGAATTTAGATAGTACTGGCAGTACTTCATAAATGGGAAACTCAACAATCTCAATCGTAACATGTCAGAGAGACTGTGTAATCAACCCGCACTTTCTGAATGATACCTCATGCAACCAATTCTGCCAATTTTCTAGAGCATCATGAGAGTCGGAGGATACCAAACTTGTGCTGTGCCATCCAAATTCACAATTGAAAGTAGGATGGATATAGTCCTCGGATATGTTATAAGCATGATCCCAACTTCTCCCGACTTCATCCTTTACTGGTTTGATATATCGCCGCCCTTCTCGAGGGTCCATAGGAGCAATGACCCTAACATCCTGGTTTTCAAATGTCATAACATGTTTCTTGAAGTTGATAACTAGCATGCTATAATTATCCCATCCAATTCCTAGCAGTGCAGGTTAGGAACCACCATATCCTACAACTTCTATAATTTCAAAGTTAGCATGTTTTTTCATACCTTCAATGTCGACAACCAAGTTTGAAACAAGACCAATGAGATGGACCTTTGCCTGGTCGGCTAAAAGTAGTTGTACTGGAGACCATTCCAATGTTGGATTTCCCATCAATAGCCAGGTTTTCTTTGTTAGGATGTTTACATCTGACCCAAGGTCCAAAATGACTGAGTCAACCTCATAATCTCCAATCTGGACATTCATCCTCATCTCCTTACTAGTCTTCCTTTTTTGCAAGGAATTCACAGCGGAGTCCTTCATTATCTTATCCGGGAGGTGCAATAATGCCTCAAGCTCGATAAGGGCATCTAAGTCCATTGCCAACAATAGAAAACTCTCAAAGAACTTGCGCAAGGGACCATACTGTCGCGATGGTCCTGCCTCTGCAGATGGATCGAAAGCAAATGGCATATCAACAATCGGTAACTTACCTAGATTTCTCCCTCTGTCGACGACAACACATTTATTCCATAGGATAGACCCAGAGGTACTTGTATCCTGGTTTCATTAACCTTATTTATGAGTTCCTTAGACCGCTTGAGGAGAGTTCTTAGTGCCTCATGGGATGGTTGTGTCTCACGTGCTCGACTTCAGCTACATCATCGCACCCTTGAGATTCATACAGGGTATTGGTTTGTTTAGTATTTGTTCGAAGACCTAAGTTTTCACCTAACTCTAGCATATTGGTGAGTCTATTAAGGGACCTAGAAAAGTTCATGCCCCTCATGATTTTCGGGTTGCGTTGGAGACAGTTTTCAAAATCCCCAACAATGCTTCTGTATAGATTCATGATTGATGTGGCATATTTTACCATAGAAACTCTAACTCTCGGTCAGTAAATTCCTACATTTATGTACCTCTCTAGATCCACTAGATCGTCAGCAATGAAGATATATCATTCCATGAGAATGACATGGGTTAGATGTATCATTTCTTCAGATCAGTATTGTATTGAAGCTCTCATTGAGGCCACCATTATGTAACAATAGTTGTACATGATCAGCTCTTTTATTTTGGATCCTTAATCGAATTGTTTTTTTTGACATTGTTATGAGCATGGGTATGCCCGCCTCATCTATATAGATGTCACATATTCTTTCTATCTCACCCATTGATGGGAACCATATTAATACAAAATCCAAAGCCACCATGTCTCAAACGAGGAAGCAATGCTTCTTCACAGGTCTACTGGGGAATACAACACCCAAGCTACTAAAGCAAGGTTCAAGGTATGATGGCATGCACCATCAGCGAAACCGTAGAAATCCATCCAATCTACATCACCAAAACATGGTATAAACTGTATGGGCATCCATTAGAGGAAGTTTGGGGTCTAAAATGGGCCTTATAAGAAAACATGCAAATAATAAATTTTGTGAGTTGGAATTCAAGAACCAATAGAATTTCAATAAAATGAGTCAACCATAATGGTGAAATTGACATATTTGTCATAAAAGAAAACTACTTTTTTTTTTTGACATATCTCCCTGTTTTTTTACTCAAATTTCAAGAGAGATATCTTGTTGGATGCGGAATTTAATTCTGCATCCAACGAGTACCCACACTTCATACTTTTGACAGACCCTGCTACCCCAAAAACAAGAAATACTTGAAAAAATGTGATGATGATGTCATCATCACATTTTTTAGGTATTTCTTGTTTTTGGGGTAGCGAGGTTCATCAAAAGTATGCAGTGTGGGTACTCGTTGGATGAAAAATTAAATTCCGCATCCAAGAAGGTCTCCCGCTTGAAATTTGAGTAAAAACACAAGGAGATATGTCGAAAATACAAAAACAAAAAGTAGTTATTTTCATTCTTCCTCCAAAATTAATAACTATTATTTTATTATTTTCCTCAGGAGGCCCATTTTGGACCTCAAATTTCCTCTAGTGAAACCCAAAACCATATTGAAAATGACAAAACACACTGAAATCCAAATATACATATATACAAGGTACCATACAAAAATGACTTAAGCATAGTACGTATTCAGGTACAACCCATTGCGAGCTTTCCCGGAGGGTATCCCATCATAATCTATGAGCTCATAAGCCCCTTTTTATAATACCTTACAAAGGATAAAGGGATTGTACCACATGGATTTGAACTTTCCCTTCCTTATCTTATCGTGTCTTTGATCGTAAGTCAGGAATAGGTCACCTTCATTAAAGAAACGAGGTTGAAGAGACTTGTCATATTGTGCCTTGACACATTTATTGTGTGCCTCATTAGCCAATGAAACATCTCTTCTACTTTCATCAAGGTTATTCAAGTACATAACTATTTTTTCCTTGGCGAAAGTGTTTGGGAGAATTTATACTGCGAGTTTGAGTGACGGAATTCGACACTTGATAGGAAGGATGACTTCCAATCCATAGACCAGCTGAAAGGGTGTGAAACCAGTTACCATTTTTACTGAAGTTCTGTAATCCCATAGTGCAGAAAATAGATTCAAGTTCCAGTTGGATTTATGATCTCCAACCATCCTACACAATATAGTTTTTAAAACTTTGTTAATGGCCTCAACTTGACCATTAGCCCACGGGTAATATGGAGTTGAGTTTTCATGATGAAAACCTAGCTTAGCACTCAACTAAACCATCATCTAATTCTGGAAATGAGATCCGTGGTCAGCGACTATAGCTTTCAGGACTCCAAATCTAATGATCACGTGGTTGAATAAAAATAGGGTGGCGGTATTACCATCCTCTACATATGTAGGCATTGCCTCAACTCATTTTGTGAAATAATCCATGGCTACGATGTTGTAACCATGCCCTTTGGCTGAGGTAGGATTACAATGCATAAAATCAATACCTCATTTGGAAAAAGGGCCAACTGCAATGACAGGGTGTAAAGGAGCAGGGTGAGTGCACTTTTTCAGATAAAAGTGCTGGCAGGGTGGGCATTTCTTAACCACCTCATGACAATCTTTGAAGATCAAAGGCCAGAAATACCTAGTGTAAAGGATTTTCAGGGCTGTATCCATCCCAGAAAGATGACCTCCACATGTTCCAGAGTGGCAATCATTCAAAACCTTTTCATCCTCTTCATGTGTAAGGAATCATCAAAGAATAGAATCAATTCCATGTTGGTACAAGGTATCATTCAGAATTAGGTAGTACTTTGCGTGGTGATGGATATGATGATGCTCATCATGAGATGTGTCAGGATAAAATATTTGGGTCTGGAGATAGATGATGAAATCTCCATACTACAGATTAGTTGTTCTTATTAAGAACAAGAATTCATCCAGGAATGAATCATTGGGCTCAACTTCTGTCAAAGCACTGGGAAGCCCACACATTAGCTCCATGAAAACCAAGGATTTATTTGAAGTAGCCTTAGTGAACTCAAGATCAAATTCCTATAGGATAACAATCCAATGGGAATATTTTCCCCCTAGTACCTGATGAGTCAAAATGTAGTACATAGGGTTTTGATCTGCGAGTGTAGTTGTGGTACGAAGAAAAATGTAATGACAAAATTTTTGAACAGCAATGACCGTGTCTAATGCTAACCTCTCCACATGCGAATAATGAGTTTCAAAGTCAATGAGACTCTTACTCATGTAATATATCATGTGTTCTTGGCCGTTGGGATTCTCCTACGTTAGAACCATTCCGATGGTAGTAGTGGAGGAAACAACATACTAGAGGAAGTCCTTTGAATAATCTAGGGGGTGTATCATGGGTGAATGAGTCAGAGCATGCTTCATATTATCAAAGGCTTGTTGGGCCTGGTCATCCCAGAAGAATGGAGTTTTCTTCTTTAGGAGACGCATATAACCATGCATTTTCTCAGCGAAACTGCACATGAAATGACGAAGAAATGTTTCCTTCCCTTGCAAACTTTGGAGCTCAGTAATATTTGTCAGGGCAGGTAAGGCCAAGATAGCAGAAATTTTCAAGGGATCAATCTAGATGCCATATTCAGAAACCACGAAACCAAAAAGGTGTCATGTATCAACACAAAAGAAACATTTGTGTGGATTAAGCCAAATGTTATAGTGATGACACCTTAGGAAAATGTCTCTAAGGTGCCCAATATGGTCATCTCGTTGATGCGAATGAGTAGGGAGATTGTCAAGGTACAGCTCCACAATGTTCTTGATATCATGAAACACATAGGACATGGATCATTGGAATGTAGCTCCAGTGTTCTTTAGGCCAAAAGGTAACTTTCGATATGCGACGGACCACCATGGGAAAATAAATTTCATTTTATGTTGATTGGCGGGTGGAATTTCTATTTGATTATACCCGGAAAAACCATCCATAAAATAAAAGATAACACTTCCAGCACAATTATCAATGATTTGATCAATATGTGGAGTTAGGAAATTGTCCTTAGGACAAGCCTTGTTCAAATCTTGAAAATCAATACAGACTCTAATAGTTCCCTGATTTTTGGTTACAGGGGCAATTTTAGATACCCATTCTATCAGGGGTATAGGATAAATAAACCCCGCGTTCAAAAGTTTTTCTACTTTAGCTTTGATAGCCACAACCTTCCTAGGATGGACTTTTGACATAATTTTTGCTGAACAGGTCTTGCCATGGGATAAGTTTTAATATCGTCTACAGCAATTAACAGATCGATCCCAGGAATCTCCTTGTAAGTCCAAGCAAAAATATCATGGAATTATTTGAAAAGAGATCTAAAATATTTAGTTTCCTCCATCGAGCAGTTGTGGCCTATGTGAATGTGCTCAATGGTTCCAATATTGACTGATATGTCAATCGGGTTCGTCTTAGTGATTTTGCAAATATTTCCTTCAGAATCTATGTTTTGCAACAATACATGCATTTCTGGATGGGTGACAATATCAGTATTGATAAGGGATACAAGGTCAAAATCTACCAAACTGGAGTTAGGAAGAAAAGAAGATCAATGATGGTGATATTCACATATGAATTCATTTACACTCATAATATCTATAATGGACTCTTCCAAAGGAAAATTCTGGGTGAGATAGTCTAGAGTGGGAAGAGAGGGTTCTAGCGAGTAGGGAAAGTGGTAAGGATCTGAAGCTACCAAATGAAGGTCATATGGTTGGACATCGGAGGCAGATCGGAAAACATCATACAATGCTTCATAGGGGCCAAGAAAGGATGACTTAATAACTTATTTTCCTTTGGAACTATAACCAGTCGTGGAAATCATGTTCATGGTTGCCACTTCTGTACTAGGAGGAACTAAAGGAAACACTCCCATAAGGGTTGAATCTTTCAGCATACCTACCTAAATCGACTGATAAGGAGGAGGGGGCTGACCTAGCATAGGGATGTTATTCGCAGTGGGAGTAGTAACAGTTGGTGAACAAAAGTCGAGTTCATCGATAGTCACAAATTTTCCCAAATGAGAAAACTGGAGATTTTGAAAGATTATTCAAGAAACAATAGTCATAGCATAGAACCAGTTTCTCCCTAATAGGAGGTTGTAATACAACGGGGCATCAACCACTTCCACTTAAATGGAAATAGTATTTCCCTCAAGTACGACTGAAAGAGCTGGTAACTATTGGAGAAGCCCACCAACAAAGCTTTGTCGATAGGGGTTCCCACTCTGTCAATGCCCTACAGTGCAATCTCCCTCAGCACCAGCCCAAACACGCTTTACCCTACCCAACAACGTCTGCAAAGCAGATGAGGTCTCACCCGAGGATTTCAAGGGAGAGCTGTCAGAACCGAGTTTCTGATAGTGGGAGAGGAGGATATGGGGATCTGACTAAGGGAAAACATAACTTATGTGATCATCATACAATATCAAAATATAGTAGTATTATTCATGGAGCATCATAGCGCATGAACCAGTTACAAAAACATAGATTGCAAAACCAATAGATCACATAGCAGGAAGAAACTGAATCATTTCTATATTATGCCATTGTAATAAAACAAAGTCCCAACATCATAACAGATCTATGAAAACAGACAATAATTGAGCCATACTCATCACATCATATATTAATTTTGCGCAAATACACCACATTACACAATCCTTCTCCAAAACTAAAGACTGCATTCATCAGGAAGAAGACCAGATAAAAACCACAGTCACGTCAGAAAAGTCTCCATAAAATAGACTGCACCAGATCTTGTCCCTTACAATCACACATGCAATCACATACAATTGTTCACAATTGCTCACATATAACATCCGACTCCCCTATGAATCTCCAAAATAGATCTATAAATAGGATTAAGCCTTTACAACACGGGTCCACTACTAACTGACTTCTAACTGCTAGTGACCTATTGCAACAAAACTTGGTCAAAATATACATCAAATATTCAAAAAGTTGTTATTTTCCCGCTTATTGCGCCAATATTCCCTTGCACGGTACCACGTGAGATTTCTCAGCTTCCACAACACTGCGCAACTCACTCAACCCAAACCCCTTTCCAACATGCACCCAACATAGTTTTGTGGCTCGCCCTCGAGCCACGTCAAGTTGACAAACTGTGTGACAGAGTCTTGTCCTTAAAATCTTCAAATTGCTGCGCAATTTCATGAACCTGTAGCTGGAATTTACTGACGGTAGTTTGAAAATTAGTCAAAGTCTGCTGGACAGGGTGCTCCTCTCTTGCCTTACTGTCGACCATTGGTTGATTCTATTGAACTATCTGGAGCATGGCGATAGCCTTAATAGCTAGCTAGCCATCGATTTCTTAGAATTCATCGAGCTTCTCTTGGTTCTTTTGTTGGTGTTCTTGGGCACAGGAAGCTCCCTGCTGTAGATCCTTTAGTTCTGTGGCCTAGGTGATATACACCATCAGCGGCATGGCCTTCAACTATGTCTTCAGGGTTTTCAAATGAACCTCTACCTCTTACACCTATGCAGTTAAGTGATTAAGTTTCTCATCCTGAACAATACTTTTCCAAGACTGCATGGTCATCTCCATAATATTTTTTTCCTCTTGCTCCATGGTGCCGAACTGGGTGGAAATTTCTTTAATGGAGGCCTTGCGCTCCGCAACCTACTCTGGCGGCATTGTGGGTTGCACCTGGGCCTGGAGAAGCAAGTTATTGTCCTGAAGTTGAACCAGATTCTTCCCCAATCGCTTGGCCTGCTCGACTGGGGTGATTCCTATGGTGTTGTCAAAAATGTTCTTGTAGGCATCATAAATAGCCTTCTCAGCTTCATTGCACCTTACACACAGCTGCGCCTGTTCAACAATCAGGTGGTCTTGCGCCTTCTTGAGGTCGGTAATCTCTTCAACAACCTTCCACTACAACTCATCTTGTGTCACCTTCGACTGGTTGATTTCTTGTAACTTCTCTTCTACTAACTACACGCAGACTTGGTGCAGCTCCTCTGCTTCCTTCTTCAGCTTCTATGCGGTATTCCATCCCATGACATAGTTCGCAGCCAAATCTATTTGCCGTGTCGCCAACTCTAGTGTAGTACCATGCCGCAACTCAACCAACAATGTAGTGAATAGTTTGTTTAAATCCAAAGTCACTCTCTGGATTGGGTGCAGTTGCTAGTGGACTTATTCACTGCCGGCGTTGATTGCAGTCGGGGGAACTTGCATGTTCTGGGTTTGGGGCTCAGTGCTGATCGACGGGATATCCTGGAACAGAGGTCTTATTGATGGTTTCTTGGAAACAATATAAAAAATAGACTCTACATTATTTCTTACCACATGAAATTCTTCATGGTTGGATTCACGGATCGCCATAGTTGTAGCCGTAGAGGAATCAGTAACATCTTTAATAAGTCATTGCAGCTGGTCTTCCATCCTCGATTTGGTACCGTTGTGGTCCTCATACTACTAATTCCACTTAGTGCATGTCTCCTACTACATACTATGTTCTATATCTTCAGGATCCATTGATGACTCATTGTCGGAGTCATGGGTGCTCAATTTTGGCGGGGCAGGGTCTTTAGGGACCTCCAGTGGTAGCTCCTTATCTAGCACCTCTTGACTCACTGGGACATGCCATTCTCCCGACTATTCTTGCACAATCGCATCCAAATATTCCATGGTGACCTTGTAAGGGAATGGCAGCCACTGCCAATCAGGGTCCCGCCTCTCCTAAATATGAATGGAGTGGGGTCCAATAGGAAACCTAAGGATCCACTAATACTTGGTCGCGACATAGGGAGAAAATCTAGGAACAACAATGGAAGCCACTTGCAGCACTTCCCAATAGATCTAGAAATGGATAGCACAATCTATTTGGTGATTGGGTTCTTTGACCCACCATAGGTTCTGATAGCGGGCACCATGACAAACCTTGAAATCCTCAACCGCCATTGGTTGGTAGTTCTCCGATTCCATCCAAGCAACAAGAGAGATAAGAATCAAAATCCAACTATAGGAAAAGGGACACCTGGTCTTAGCAGTAAGTGCATCTTCGAGCAACTGATTCAACAAAAATAAAGACCAAATCATCTGTACCCCCTTAGCACATTTCTAGCCATAGGAGACAACAACCGAATTGCATTGGACTGGTTGATTGCTGCGAACAACCTTGCTGTCCAGAATTCTTGCACCAATGGGCACTATCTATGAGTTGATACTATCAATGCGATAAGCATGACCATCCTATTGTAAACCAAAGCACTCCTTTAGCTGCTTCGCCAGTCTCTTATCCGTATCTATTCCACAAATATATTGCACTGGGTCCTCCCCAGCCTTAGGAAAACTAGTAATGCTTGCAATCAAATCGACAGTGACAGGAATCTATGTATTCAGCCAAAGTGTCCCACCATGAAATCATGCCAATAGTTGCTTTACACACACATGTGCTTCATTAAAATGGCCAAAATGGGGCATATTGATGAGCCCCAATAACCCAGACTTCTCTAATCCATTAGCCCATGGTTTTGGAATTCACTGAATGCGGACCCCATGTGCTATATGGATAGATACATATGGCTCGTCCCATACATATTTAAGCAAAAGCAGGTCGTGATCGTCGAACTTGAGCCTGATCAATGCAGGGATGATGTCGATAGAGCATGTCATCCTTTCTGGCAATGCTAGCAACTTGGGTGGGTACTTTTGATTCTGTGACATCTGTCATGGCTTGGCTCTTGGATGTGTAGGAGCGATGTATCCCAAAATATCATTCATCGAGATACCCCAAGGTGTTGTGGACTCAAAATATCCTAAGCTCGACGACCCAGTCTGTGTAGTGCCTTCTTCTCACATTCTGAAAATGTGAGAGTTTTCCTCTTCTCTGGTGGCATAGGACTGGGTCTCAGTGTCTGTCGCTTCCACTTCAGAATAGACGACAAACCCACTGGCATACTCATGGATTCCTCTTCCACAATTGTGGGCCGAACGGGGGAATTGTACTCACTCAAAATTTCAATAGCATCAATGCCGTTCAGTATCCCTTATCCCTCAAATCCTGAAAAATAGAATCAACAACCCACACTACACTTCACTCGACAATCTACACAAAATTCACAACTAAAAACACACTCAACACTCTTGCAACTGAATAATGTCATCCGACACATCCCACACAATGTTTTATAGCAACTTCTAATTCCAAGTTCATCATTACTAAATCTAACTTCATCCTTATTTCCAAATCGGATATTAATGATGCCAAATCCTCCGGCGATCTTATGCTTATAATAGTCAGATCACCCATTAATGTGGGTCGCTTCAACAAGCACTGCCAACCAACTGGTTTAACTACCTACATTTATTACTTGATTTGACCACCCCACAGCCCAACAAATGTTGCAAAAGGTCAAGCAACTATTGCTAACAATTGTAACCTTGCGCAGCCTCTCCCTCAGGGCTTGCCTTGCACTGCTGAACTAAAATCCTCATATATATATTTTTTAAATCCTCAATACTTTAGGTGGTGCGCATCGTCGACCCAGTTCTATAGGGCTTCAAGCGAATCCTGTTGATGAGCTTCAAAAACATTATGCCATCTAACCGTTGTCACTGAACTACATCACCATATGTAATGGACTGAACAAGATAGGGACCTAAATAGTGCGTTTGTAACTTACTTGGATGCTTGATAAACTTACTGTCATATAACAACACCAAATCTCTTGTTGCAAACTGTTTGTGCTTAATATGGTGATCATGCCATGCCTTCTATCGATTCTTCGCAACCTGTTGGTGGAAGCCTGCGATGAAACGATCTTCTTCAAGCTGAATCAACTATGCAACACATTCTTCCAATGCTGCTCCATCATCCAACCCATCGTTGTAGCAATGTGCAAACTAGGAACGATATATTCCATAGGCATGACTGCCTCTTTCCCATAAACCAGCTTAAATGGTGTCTGACCTGTTAGCCATTTGCAAGTAGCGCGATAGGACCATAGAACTACAAGAATTTTTAAGTCCCATTCATCGCGGTTATCATTACATACCTTGGTCAGCGTTGTATCCAAAATTTTGTTGAAGGCCTCAACAGTACCATTCACCTATTGATGATATGGTGTACTCTTCTTATGTTGTATCTGGATCTCTTCAGTTAGTGCTTTTACCGTTTGGTTGAAAAAATGACTGCCCTAGTCACTCATCAGGATTCTAGGACACCCAAATCACATCACAATGTACTAAAAAAAAACTGTGCTGTTGTCGCAGTAGTACAATCAACAACTGGTGCAACCTCTGCCCGCCGACTCAGGTAGTCGGTTGCAGTAATAATATAGTGGGTGCCAGTGCACTTACCTGGTGGATTGATAAGACCCACAAAGTCTACAGCCCATTTATAAAATGGTTGTAGAGTCACCTACGACACCAGGAACATCTCATCCCTCCACGGTGGTTTACCAACCCGTTAGCAGAAATAACAGCTCCTTGTGTAGTCTCTAGCATCATTATGCAACATGGGACACCATTGCCTAGCATGCAACACTTTTCGTGCAGTATCGTAGCCTCCATAGTGACCTCCCATGATTCCTGCAGGTGATTCTTCTAGAATGTGACCCTCCTCATGTGGTAAGACTCACTGTCACAATATTTCATCCAGTCCAAGTTTATATAGTTGTCCAATAATTAGTTGAAAATCAGAGGCTTTTACGACCAGTTCCTTCTTTTGGCTAATTGACATGTCTGCTGGAGCGACATCGGTAGACCAAAAATGAATTACTAGTGCATAGTGATCATCAAGGACTTTAACTTAGAACAATTGCGCATCTAGCAAGCCATCATCAATATTGTTTGGTTCTTCACCATTCTCAACATGCCACAGATGATCCAGGCCAGCATTCAACCTTCATGGATTTACCACTATTTCAAAATCAAACTCTTGGAACAAAAGCAACAACCTACAGATTCTGCCCCCCAACACAGGCTTATTGACTAGGTATTGCAAAGTAGAATGATCAGTGAACATCTTGAAGTGTCTGTTATCAGCCAGATCTCTTACATATGAGATACTGAGATGAGCATTTTTGATGGATCATTTTTGTATTAGTGGACTATTCTACTCTCCCATGCCAGGACTAAGTCTCAGGACACTCAGATTTGAGGACCGATATAGCCATTTATGTTATTTCAGAGCAGTAGTGTATGCCCAGTGATATATCAATACTTTCTCATTGGATATATGGTGTTTCAGATGGATTATATTGCATGGATATGACTCAGTATTTTATATGGTGTTATAGTTATTATTGCTTTTATATTGATTCTTGTGACATATATTGACTTGTGGTATTATGATCTGGCGGTCATATTTATATGGACTTGGTTGTATATTATACTATGTGTTGATTTCCTTACTCTGGATTTGAAGTTATTGATCTATACTCATTGGTTTTACCCTCCTCAGGGAGAATAGAGGTAGTCATTCCCACCATTGTTCTGCCTTGCTAGTGATTGGCTCCATTATTTCATTGTCTTCATCCATCCATTACCTTCAAGTTTAATTTTCAACTCGACTGACTTCTTGACTTGTGGCATGGAGGACTTTTTTCCTCGCTAGAACCTTTGATGGACAAGCCTCCTTGTTTACATTGTGTCTCAGCTCCGAGTTGGTGAAAAAAATTGCCTTTGGTAAGTTGGATAGTATGCCTAAATCATTCTGGTCGGTTGTCCCGATGTTTGGCAATGTACNTGAGATGTTGTTGGCTAAAATTGAAAGCTCATGTACTACTTTTATTGAAATATTAAATATGCGCCCATGGAAAATGAAAATTGTAAAACTGTGTTTCTTAAGATAGGAAAAAAGGGCAAGAGCAATGAAATGCTAAAAAAAAATACTCCTTGAAGAGTATAAGAAAAGGTCCAAAAAAGCAATGGTTAAAATATGCTATATCCAAAAATTGCTGACCTTATTAAAATAAATATGTCCCAGATTAAAGCTATGATTAGCTGTGCTTTTAAGCAATGGTGAAGTCCCAAAAGGGTCATATAGGCCAAAAAGGCCATGGAATAAAATGATGATCCTAATAAACTTAGATCAAGCTTGATGTAGTCATGATGCCTAAGTTGAATAAGCACTCTCTAAACAACTCACCCATTTGTGAGGCACTGCCATTCCTTGTGTAGTTGTTTGTTTGACATTAGTTATAGTGAGTATTCCCTTTCCATATCCTAAGTGTCATGATGTTGAGTAGGAATTCATCCTTTGCTTTAGCCTTGTCAATTTCATCCTTAACCCTTCACTAGCAAAATGACTACAGCTATGAAGTGAGTATAGTCTTTAAAGTCTAAGTCTCAGTAATAATAAATAAAGCCTTATATATGTATTTTTTGATGTATGTTGCGGAGAGAAATTCCTATGGCTTGGGGTACCACAACAGACAGCTTGACTCCAGAAATCAATCCTTTCCAATATGCAATAGAAATTAAATGTCTAACAATAAAGGATCAGACCTCGTACCTTATTCTGGATGGTTGAAGTAGATCCTCGTTGAGCTTTCCAACTTCAGCTTGAATTGATAGATTACTTCCTCAACAACAAGTAAACAATACAAGCATACTATATATCATGGTGTTAGATCTATTCTAGCATATATAATCAATAATGTATAAGCATTTGACATAATCCAATGGATAAAATATTCATTCAAACACAAATTATTGGACAGGAAAAGATATTTCTATTAATATAAATTAGAGATTACAAGATACAACCTCTAACGGCACGTCTGTGAACCGGAGAAACTGAATCCCCCACTTGGGTCTCCACCACTTCAATCCTCCATCACTAGATAGCAAGCTCACAAGCAAAAGGTAAGCTTAGGAAGAACACAAAAGTGCTCCAAGGGACAAAGGGATGCAGACTCAAGCATAAGTTCCGACAACAATGGACTATAGTTTCTTTGTTCTCAATTCTCTCTTATGCCTTCAATGTACCAAGGGGTTCCGTGTATAGTTTTTCAAAGGGGTAATGAAAGGTCAAATCTGAGCGATCTCAAGGCATATGGAAGACCAGGAGTCAAATGAGTCGGATCCATGTCAAGGAAAACTCCAAAAGGATTTGGATTTTGTACACATCCCGATGTACGCGGTTTTAGTGGTCAAACCCGCGTATATACACACTTATAGGTTTAAAAGTCGTGTGTATAATTTTTCACATGTTTTTAGGGATGGTCAAGGAAACATCAAAGGACAAAAAATGGTCCATGGGGTCTAAGGAGTCTACAGCGGGACAGGGGAAGGCCATACAAAGTGTGATTCACCTGGAGTGGTGAAATCAGCTATAACAGATGCCCCCAAATGTGTGAGGTCATAGGGGTCATACGATGGCTGAAATACATTATAAGTCCATCCCAGAAGTGGAGTGATGAAGGATCCCAAATGGAATACCAGCCACCCAATCAGCATAGTACAATAATATAACTCTGCATATAACTGCAAATACATATAGCAGTCACAGATACATAAGAGTACAATGGCCATGAATAGGAATGATACAAGATATCACATAAGTGTCATCGCCACGTACAATATACATATATCAGAATCTCCATGATGAAGATATCCAAAGGACCATGATCTCCATAATGGCTGAAGATATAACAGATCAAGATCTCCATAGTGGTTGGAAATATTTGACATATACTGGAATCAAGTCACAAGAGCTGAAATATCATGAACACTGGCATGATCAAGGCGGTAGCATATAAGAGATGCCACCAATCTAGAAATTCTTCTACACAAACCGCTACAAGTACATGTCCTACTATGGGAATAGAGGTGTCGAGGTCAAACATAGTAGTCCATCATCTAATTACCGATCATTAATGTATACCATTAACAGATGTGAGATCACCCACCGATAATGAAAATGGGAATCAAGGTACTAGAGTGCAAACTAACAAGTGTGAATAAATGTGTTGAGGTCAAAAACTTGAGAGGATCCATCGATCAGGGGACATTGATGTATTCCCAAAGACTATTGATGGTGAGAGAACCTGCCACTGATGACTGCAAGTCTCAAGGCACTCAAAATGACTCTAGATTCCAATCCCAGAATAAATGATCTGAAGTCTATGGGATTAAATCCACTGGAAGGAGGGAATTAAAGAATCCCCCATCATCCAACATGAGGTACTCAGCAAAGCTGTATAATGTGGAAGAACTCGATCATAAGGTGCATGAACCAGTAACTGTATCGGGAATGGCCGACATGCAAAGTCAAGATAACTGAGGAATGGCCAACACAGGTTTCAACTTCCTTCGAACAAGAGCATAATGGCGTATGGTGACTGAATGAAGGCAGCATAGACTCGATATACAAACTGGGACATCTCTAAAACACAGGAGGCATCAACAAAGGCTCCATAGGGACTGGAAGCTTAACCAGTCGGTGGAGATAAACTCAGATAAACGAGTCAGCTCCTAAAGTCAAACTATAACCCAACCAATGGATGTGATATACAGTGCTTTGTTCGAAGGCGACACGACTCGACAGCTTCCACAGATAACATCTTTCCTTGTCCGAATTTTTGGTTTTTTGATTTTTTTTGGACTTTTTTAGTTATTTAAAAATCTTGAAAAAAGAATAAAATAGCTATATAGTTACATACTAGGAGGAGACGAGTGTCATAAGGGTAAACAAACTAGTTCCAAGAAGTGGAGCATACCTATGCTCAATGCAAGGATACATGTGTAGGATATCGACACTTGGGGGAAAATCCCCTCCCGGTAAAAAGGGAATCAAGTTGCGAAGGATATAAAAAATGGCTCTGCATGGCTAGACGTGAGACAAGCTCAGGCTATATGGCTGAAACGCAATGTCAGGGAGCCGACATAAAGCTCAATAAGGCAGGAAAAGCTCATGATAATACATTCACAACTTGACATTAGGGAGTCCCGAGGGAAGTAGGCTAGCAAAAGATCAAGAGGAGTATGAGGCTCTTGCGAAATGTCATGGCAGTACTATACAATGGACTCCCACACCCTAAAGGAGAAAACGTCAGAATGAACACCAAATGCAAATAAGGCGCTAACTAGGGTACCCATGTAAGGTAAAGCTCTACCACTCATATCATACCACTTCTAAAACAGCAAGAAGGTTCCGTGACATAATAGAGTGGGTTCATACCTAAGGTGATGATGAGATGGTCATAAGGTTATGCAAAATGAAAATGGTGATGAAACCTAACCTATATGCTAGTTTAGACATGATACCTAAGATCGACACGAACATATCAATCCAATGGTTGAAACGACACTGAAAAAGGTCCTCTACATCATGAATTATGTCAAAAACGGTCCAAAATGGTTAAAAAATGTTGAAACTATAGGAAAGGGGGTAAAAATTTTCAAATATTTGAAAAATTTATATAAATAGTAAACAATTCAAAATATTATAAAACATTTGAAACTTTTACCCATTTGAGCTCTGATTTTCAACAGTGAATTCCGGGAGATCTAGCCGGCAGAATCCACTACTGTTTCTTCCAGGTATTTACTCATGCTCTCCTCTTTCATTTTGATATAATTTTTGTGAATTTCCATGGTCAAATAAGGTTTCTAGGCCAACCCAAAATGAGCGTTGTGGCCCACGTGGAAATCGACGTTTTTTCCGCGTATAGGGCTGGATATACGTGAAACATGGCCTCGAACCTCGAACCCGCGTACATACGCAGTTGTTTTGAAAACAGTCATGTATGAGGCCGTGCATATGGTTTTTTCAATAAACTAATGGGAAAATTTGCAATTTCTTGTGTAGGATGGTCCTAGAGTGGAGAGAGCATGAGCATGGTGAAGTAGAGGAAGCAGTAAGGGCCGACTTAATGGCTCAACAAGCTCTACGTGCATGCGGACTCTACAAGTTTTGGTGTCTTGGTGGTTTGAGGGCCAAACCAAGACTATTACAGATGCTAGTGGATTATTGGGATCCAGACTCGAAGTCCTTCCAGATAGATGGGATGTCCCTCACCATAGAGGTGGAGGACATATACTTCATTACAGGGCTTTCTAGACGAGGGGAAGTGGTGAACCTTTGTTCTCGTGGTGGGCCAGGAGGTGGCCTAACTATCGACGAATACATTGTAGTGTACTGCTATCCAGACACGAAGAAGGTGGGGAGTCAGGTCCCTACCAGCACTATACAGGTGCTGGGCCTAAAGGCCATACTGATGACATTGGGAAGGATAGCAGGCTTGGCACCACTCCACTAGGCCTTGCGACCTCTGATGTTCTATGTAGTGGAGTGCATGAGACCCACTATTTATGACTGGAGCACTACACTATTGAGCAACATGAAACATCAGATCAATGAGTGTAAGGCAGGTAGAGTGTGGAACTTCAGGTTCAGTAGTATTTTGAGCATGTTTTTCTTCAAGCGTGTTCCAGGATTGAGCCCCAGAGTGGACGTCCCTCTTCACGGGGTTTGAGATCCGGCCCAACGGTGTTGGGTAGATGCTATGCGCAAACTGGGGGGTGGTAGGGTGTCCAACCCATATCCAGCTGACTTCTTTTTGTGGTGGCTATGATAGATAGTTTCCATTGATGACTACCCCTATGCAGGGATAGATTTTTGGGGGGACCCGAACATGCCGTTACCACCAGGATCGACATATGGCGATATAGGTAATGAATCTCGACCATATCTTTTTAAATTTTGATTTATTTAATTTTTTTGTATTTTCTTAATTATATGGAATCAAAACGACATATTTTTGGGTGATAATACATATTGATATCTACCATTTGTGTGCAGATGTGGGACCACGGCAGCCAGAGGGATTCCTTCATCATAGATGGAGGGGAAGAGGAGATGACATCACGGGTGTGGATGCGGAGTGAACGCTCCAGAGCATTCATACCAACTTTGTGAGATTGACACATAGAGTTCCCATGGCGCAAGTCGAGGACTTGCCTGAGGCTATGCAGCGGCAGGTGGTGGGTGTACCATGCGCATGGGTGCGTTTATTCCGACGGATAGCTAGAGCTGTAGTGACCTTCCATGATCACAACCCTCCTCCTCCTCCACAGTATTAGAAACCTAGGAGTGTATACATTTTGTACGATCGTGTATTATATGTTGGTGGCTCGAAAGCCCCAATTTTGTATCATGACACTATGTATTATCACATTTTTGGATGTATATATAAAAAGTTTTATGGTGATCGGTTTATTTATTTACATGAGTAAAAATTGTGTTTGTGATTAATTTATTATGAATGAAACAAATGACAATCTAACATGTAGTTAGCATATGAGTCAGCAACTTGATTATTATTTCTTGGAATGTGTATATATATTATATTGTCAAATTTCCGTTCTAACAATCTCACACGTAAGAATATTCTCAATAACGTCGGATCTCTAACATGGTACAAACCATTGAGCTGTGACACTACTAACTCCAAATCAAGACATACCTCAAGAGATAGAACGCCATGTAAAATGACATCCCATAGAAGCTCAATAATGGTGTTGTATTCAACAACATTGTTGGAAAATGGTCATAGACATACGCCTCCTGAAGACATTACCTGACCCATAGGAGTATAAATCACCCAAGCAGTGGAGGTTGAGTGTTGAGTGTGATGGCTTGCACCATCCGCGAATCCTATGTAGGTGAAAGATTCCATTGACATCTGCCAAAAGAAATGGAAACTAATCACAAACCCGATCACGATAAGAAAAAGACCTAACTATGCAAAGTTGTACAATAATATACAATAATAAGCCTTGGCTAAAGATTATGCATAGTATTTCTTGAGATAGAGCCCATTTCTAGGCTCCGCCAAGGCCTTTCCTTCGTAATCCACCAATTCATACACACCATTCTCTAACACACGTTTGACCACATAAGGACAACGCCACATAGGATTAAATTTCCTTGCCCCCAAGGGTTCTTTCGGTTGATCCCACAAAAGGACCAAGTCTCCTTCACTAAACCTCCTTGGACGGACATATTTATCGTATTGGGCCTTTACACGATGCTTATTAACTTCTAGAGCCACCAAGGCATCCCGACGTTGCTCATCAAGTTGCTCAAGGTGAACCAAATGCTCCTCCAAAGGTGAAGTGTCCGGTAAGAGTTCTATAGCTAGATTCAACGAAGGAATCTCGCATTCAACCAACAATATCAACTCCACTCCATGTACTAGTTCATATGGAGAAAAACCAGTGTCAGTCTTAACAGCGGTTCGATATGCCCATAAAGCAGGATATAACATGATGTGTCAGTTATTCTTGCTTTGTGCAATGGTTCATTGGAGAATGGATCTGAGTGATTTATTCACTACCTCTACCTGTCCATTCGCTTGGGGGTAGTAAGAAGAGGAATGCTCTTGCTTATACACTAACTTGGATGCCAACTCTTCCATCATATGGTTCTGAAAGTGCGAGCCATGGTCAGTGACAAGCTCTTTCGGAATCCCGAACCGAGTAATAATTTGGTTGAACACAAAGTGAGCGGCTGTCTCACTGTCAAATTTTATTGTAGGCATAGCCTCAGCCCATTTCATGAAATAATCAATAGCCACTATAATGTGATGGTGCCCCCCAGCCGAAGCTGGGTTGCAATCCATAAAATCAAGCCCCCACTTAGTGAAGGGACCAGCGGTGATAATGGGATGTAATGGGGCAGGTTTCGAGTGCATATTACATGTGAACACCTAGCAAGGGTGGCACTTCTTGACCACATCAACACAATCCTTAAAGATCGACAGCCAGAAATAACCCGCTCTCAAAATATTTTGAGCTGTAGAAAGCCCAGATAAATGACCACTACACGCCCCTCTGTGGCAATCATTCAGCACTACCTCAGCCTCTTCATGAGTTAAACAATGTCATAAAATGGAATCTACCCCACGGTGGTACAAAGTATTGTCCACTATGATGTAGTTCTTAGAGATGTGACGTAATCGTCGTCGTTCATCTCGCGAGAGGTGAGTAGGGGTATTCAGTGTTTGTAAATATATTATGATATCCCCATACCATGGGTCTAACATTGAGATTAAGAAGATGTGTTCATCAACAAATGTATCTTCACAAACCAACTCCTTGGCCTCGCTCAGGAAATCCGATATAGACTCTGCAAAGATTAAAGACTTCTTTGATTTTGCCGAAAAAAACTCGAGATCGAATTCTTGCAGAATGACAATCCATTTATTATATTTTCCCCCAATCATCCTTCTGGTGAGGACGAACTGAAATGGATTGACATGGGCCACTACCAAGGTCTGGTGAAGGAGAATATAATGTCTCAACCGTTGAACCACATGTACGATAGCTAAAGCAAGATTCTCGACATGAGAATAACAAATATCTGCATCAATAAGGTTCTGGCTCAGATAATATATGACATGCTCTTGGAGCTCCTCATCCTCTTGAACCAAAACCATACCAATCATCTCTAAGGATGCGACCACATATAATAGAAAGTCACGGTTATAGTCCGGGGGACTAATCACCAGGGCCGATGCTAGGGATCACTTGAGTGCATCAAAGGACTCCTGGGCTCGCTCATCCCAATAAAAGGGGGTGTCCTTCTTCAAGAGACACATGAAGCCTCTAGTCAAATTGGCAAAGTTGACAACAAATCTTTGTAAGAAGTTTTCCATGCCTTGCAAACACTGAAGATGACGGATATTCTTCAGGGGAGACAACTGAAGTATTGCCTCAACCTTCAAAGGGTCGACTCTTATACCCTCTTTAGAAACAATGAATCCTAACAAACGACTTGACTTGACACAAAAGATGCAATTATGAGGATTTAATCTAACTGAATAGTGCCAAAATCTTTTGAATACCAATCTCAAGTGATAGGTATAACGCATTCTCATATGAGAATGAGCAGCGAGGTCATCCAAAAATACTTCAATAATCGACTTGAGATCGTGAAAGATCAAGGTCATTTCCCGCTGAAATGTAGCTCCGGCATTTTTAAGGACGAAAGGTATTTTTCGATATGCAAACGTTTCCCAAGGATAGATAAATGCAGTATTATGTTGGTCCTCAGGTTTAATCTGTATCTGATTATATCTAGAAAATATGTCCATGAAGGAGAACACCTCACTACCTGCACACTCATCCAAAATATGATCAATAAATGGTGTGGGGAAGTTGTCCTTAAGACATGCACGATTCAAATCTCCATGCAGTCAAGCTCTGGAAGAATGTATGATCTATGATGGAGTTCCTCCCATGGTGGCTCAACTCCCAACATAGCCTCAATAATCACTTCATCTGAAGGTAAAACCGTATCAAAGTAGTCGTGCATGTGAGAAGACTGTACTGCCCATGCTGGCAGCACATAAGGGTCCTCCTCCTCTATCCACGAAGAGGAAGGACTAGGCTCTGTAGCACACTTGAGATTAGCTAGATAAGCTATCATAGTTGTAGGCAACGACACATCCATCACGACGGGCTCACTCGATGTACTCGGTGCAGAACGAATCCAAGGATCTTCCATATGACTCGTGCGAAAAGACACCGATCTCATAGATGTCGAAGCCTCATCGAAACTAGAGCCTATCATGAGGATCGGTGCAGGACAAGTAAATCTCCCCATAAGGGATGGGTACATGCATACACACACACTCCCAGTTGCTGGCTGAGAATGTTCAATGATAAGGATCGAAGCTCCCGAAAATGCGGTAAGAGATGGATTCTTGAATGTCTTTTGATCAATCGTTACAATATTCTCATTATGTGGAAAGCATACAATGCGGAACAAGGAAGAAGCAACAGCTTACATACTGTACATCCAATTCCTACCCACCAAGAGATTGTAGTCAAGGGGTGCATCAACCACCTCAACCTCTATCGCAATGGTCTTCCCTCCCAAATGGACTTTAAGGGAAGGAAGGATGCTATGTGGCCTAAAATATCTCCCATCAAACATAGTTAACATGGTCACTGATTTAGACATCTCAGGAGAACCCAGACCCTTCCAGTAGGATAAAGACATCACAGAAGTAGCAGCGCCCTCATCAATCACAGTGCGCTTGATGGTCATATTAAGACATTCTACATGAACCAAAAGAGACACATAGTAGGGAAAGCAAGGCTGAAGTCCTTCAGTTTCAAATTTGATAACAGAGGAAGAATCATCATAATTCACACCAAGGGCAGAAAGCAACGCCCTCCTTTGTGAAGGACAACTCTGAAGCACTTCCAATGCAGACATCGCATAAGGAGTGTGGCCCAAATCCTCGACAACTGAATAATTATGGGTGGCTTGGGCAGTTGGATTATGCCCTGAATGCTTAAGGACTCCCTTAGTAATGTGAGGTGTAGTCTCAGGTTTATCCGTAGGTTTCTCAATGCACAAAGGGGAGCCTGGTGGATCAGGTTCTTTTCCTGGGCTGGGTTGTGACGAACTATAATCGCGTCACAACTTTTGTAGCACAGACAATGTTAATGCACCCACAACCACTAGTATCCGACGGATCATGATCATCACGAGACTGGTCATGGGACTTTGAGTTCATATTTTGATTATGCGGTAAAGGGTTGGTTAGCACAGTTGGGCCCTGTGCTAAGAATCTCCAAGCTTCTTCAATACGAGAGCACAAGTAAGTGAGGTGATCGTCCTTACATAACTTGCAAGGGAACTTAACCTTACGTTTAGCTTTCTTTTCCCCCCTAGCATTCTGACCGTTCTTGTCATTATTATTAGAATTCTTGTTCTTATTCCCAACCTTTCGATTATTTTTACCCTTTTTTCTATTTCGTCCAGGATGCTGGTTACCCTTCTGGTCCGACGATTGCACAGAAAGTACACTCACCATTTGGGCAGGTTGAGACGAAGTTGTAGCTTGTCCCAAAGCATATTGGTTGACTGACAATTGACTAACTTGTTTTTCAACCGATTCTGTAGGTTTCGCACTTGCACAACCCACAATTCCATCGGCATGTGGTCCAAGTTTGACTTTGGGGTCCAAACTGGAACGCAGAGCGTTGGGAATATCTCATACAACAAACCGGACTGAGCATAGATCAAGTCTAGTTCTTGCACCCTAAAAATTGCTTGTTCCTCATTCTGCACTCCGGATGTAGAAACATCCTTCGCTATATACGGTAATAACGAATTAAGGAACCATTCAAGGAGTAACTTCGGTAGTATAAAGGCTTTAATTAATTGCTTCTGTCTACACCACTCTTGAATATGATCAGAGATATGTGTGGCTTTATCTTGCCGAAATGTCGACAAGAGTTCAGTACCAACGTCATAATGCACTGGTAGCTGGAAGTGATTAAGAAAAGTCATCACAAGGTCGTCGAACAAAGCGAAAGCTCCCCTAGGTAACTCTATATACCATTTCGTGACAGGCCCTGTGAGGGTGCGTTGAAATAGTCTCAAATGGATTGAGTCTTGGTGTAAGGAATTCGAAGAGCACCATAGGTGAAATGTAGTAATGTGTTCACTCAGATCCTCTCCTGGTTTTCCCTCGAACTTAGGTATGTTTGAAGGAAGCTTGGCAGGGATAGCCGACCAAGCTGGGTCATGAGCCACAGGATTGTTCGTCAATCTCGACAAGTCAGGAAGATTCAGCGTCATGAGGAAAGGGAGCCTAGGATGATGAGGTCACTAGACCGTTCCCTGATTCATATAGGTTTGATTACCACCATGGCCTTGGCCATAGTGACCTCCTCCCGTATGACCCGTATAGGGTGGTGTGGAAGCACCATAGTGAGGTGGACCTTGACTAGTGGGAGCTACAAAGCCATAATTAGGAGAGTAAGCAGGTTGTTGATACCTGCCGCCATAAGGTGAAGAACCCTTTCCATACTGCGTCCCATAATATGGTCCATAGGTCATCGCATGCGATGCCCCATGAGACACTCCGTAGGTAGGAAGATACACTCTGGAAGTAGGAATATACATACCGAAAGTAGGGATATAGGCCTCAGAAGTAGTAATATGACCTCTAGAAGCATGAACATAGCCTCGTGAAGCAACGGGCAGTATGTAAACCTGAGACACAATCAGTCTAGTAACCGCAGTACGGACCTGAATCGTAGCCATATACCGGCTCGAAGGACCACGTGAATAAGGTGGAGGATGTACATTTTAAGAACTAGGGACTAAGGATGAAGGAATATGAGTAATAATGTACGTGCTACCACCTATCGTCACTCATCTCGGATCTGGTATCCTAATCGGATCACTAACCCTAGACCTAGGAGGGATATGTGATGTAACTTCCACCACTGGGATGGAAGGTACGATGTGACTAGTGCTCCCAAACCTCTCTGCATGGTAAGGAATGAGAGTGCCCCTAGGCATAGTGTTAGGCTTGAAGTCGGATTCGACATGAAATGCCAAATCATGTGTAGGGAAACCAGGCATAGCATAACTACCATAGCTAGTGCTGGCGGGTTCAAAATGAGTCTCAGCATCCTCCAGCATTCTGTACTGGTAACACGTCAATGGGGAATCAACCCTAGAGTGAGTAGGTATATCGTGCATGGTTCCTATCTTAGAAATCACGGGACCTAACTCAGCCAAGTCGAGTGAAGGATCGTAAGTAGGAGTAAACTCCCCATCATCTAAACCAATGGGAGAAGGTGGTTCAGGAATACCTTCTAAATGGTCTCCCATGGTGTGTGAATCAATGTGCGAAATAGTCCACCTGGACTGTCTAGGTCTCTCTCCCAAAGGAGGAGGAGAAGTAGAAGGAGGAATTCCTACTAAAGGACGAGAATGGTGAGGAGCCACACCCAAATCCACAATGACTCAAAAAATAGAAAAGAATCTCTATTTACGTAAACCCTAGGCCAACTATCATGCACAGAGCAATCACTAATAAAATCTAAAGCCAAATGTAGGAAAACAAGGGCTAGATAAATGAGCTCCCGAATGAAGCAGGTATGTCTCACCTAGGAGAGGCTTGAGACTCCCATACACAACAAGCAGAGGTACGTAACCAATTATTGTGTCCCTCAGCTTCAACGCATAAAGCGACTGTGATGTCCGACCCCAACCTGACCGGGACACCCACAGAATAACCCCTGCAAAGTATCCCCTCGATATCCTAGGTAAGGCCACTAAGGTCACCTCAATATAATCAATGCTCAGGTGGACAGTCGTAGGTGGGATTGACCGTATGGGTAGGGTAGCAAAGCCCAAAACTCTCGAAAGAGCCCCCAAATACGAATACAATCCTAGAAATACCTCCGGTGCTACTCAGTTATGACTAGGGATCATCCCAATCAATAACCTCTCACACTGCCTCGTGCTTAACTCCCTTTTGAGAGGAGGATCCTGAAAAACACTGGTTATACCAAGGATTTCACACACTCACTTGGACAGACACATACATGTTGTTGTTTAGTGATCTTGGAGAATTGACTTACAATGAACTATTCCAAGATCCTAAAACCTAATCTTGTTGGTGTGCCCTGTTAACACCCAAAAATGGTTAACTACCTCATCTACCCCATTACATGGCTCATTTGTCCACTTTCCTACCATATTTCCATCAAAAACCCATAAAACCATCTAAAAGGTCACCAAAAAAGCTTAAAATGCCTCCAAAAGGCTATAAAATCCTTTTTTCCTCCAAAAATATCCAAAAAGGAATAAAAAATATAAAATAATGAGGAAAAAAGAAGAAACCCTAACAGCTGAAACCCTAAAACAGCTAAAACCCTAAAAAGCTAACCTAAACCACATGGTTTTATAAATAAGTGATGGAGACCCACTATTCCATATCCATTATCATAAGCATCCTGCCTCTGCCGAAATTATTCTCGAAACCCTAGCTTACCATCAAGCTACTTTCACCATTGAGAACTCTTTTGGCCCATTTCCACCACCGGAGAAGGAGAAGAAGCAGCTTGGAGCTCTAAGCCATCGACATCGGACCAGCGCAACGGACTCCATCAACCTCCTCATTGGAGGTAACATCAATAAAAATCATTATTCATTCCTTTACAGTTTCTGCTCTATATTATTTACTTTTCACCGTATTGTTTCATGTTAGTTTCTTTTTACTGCTTTAGCTTCAAAAACATATTTAGATTAATTTATGTTTCAGTTTATCATTATTCATACATCATGGAACTGCTACTAAGGGATCCAGATTCCTTAGTAGGTGCTCATTAGCACAAGCTAGGGTGAAAACCCTAGCTACAGTTTTGGAGACTCCGCTGTCTTTTTTTTAATTTAATTTTTCCATACTGTACTTTCGGCTGTTGTTTTTGGCCGCCGAAAACTGTACTTTTTTCTTCCGCAATCGTGGCCCGACTGCGCATTTCAGTCCCTAACCTGCGACCAGCCCCCCGCTGTCGGCCATTCTCCTGCGTCTTGGACGCGTCTTTGAACTTTCCTAGTTGCGCCCCAACCGCGTTTTTTCAGCCCACAGTCGCGATCCGACCGCGCCTGTTCATTACATAGTCGCGCTCCGACCGACGCTGTCAGCCAGAACCCCACAACCTATACTGCGCCTGTTTCCTTTAAACCCGCGATCTGCGCGCGACTGTTGCCTCCATACCCACGGTCCAACCGCGCGAGTCCGCCCCATACCCGCGGTCCGCGAACTGTTTTTTGCCATTGTTTCTGTGCCGAAACCCAGCCACTTTGCCTCCATTTTTCCTGCACTTGCACAGCCACCTGTTCCACTTGCAGCCCTACAGCCATTTCTATCCCTTGTCTACAGAATTGTTTAGAAAATTTTTAGCATTATTTATTTCAAAAAAAAAAAAAAAAAATTTCGCATGGTAAAAGTTTTTAAAGTTTTTCATACATTATTATTGTTATTGAGTAACTATTTTGGATTCACAACCTCACATGCACACAATCTATCCCCTAATTCAAAGTGAGACCTAAAATCTACTTAACTCAACCAACACTATAACCTCATTTGAGGAACACCAAAGAATCTTGTAGTTAGGTAGGATCGGGGGGATAGGCTTCCAATAACACCCCTCGGTTATTTACACGTGAGACATAGTTGTTGTCCATTAGGGAACCAAAATCCCTTAGTATTTTTTGACACGGTCACAACCAGTTTATCAGAGGGCCTCTCCCTTAGGAGGGTTGAAGTCGTGAGATTGGTTCCGGAAGTCTGAGTGGAATACCGAAATCCATTCCGGTAACTGAAGGGCTACCTTTCGCAGTTCTCGGAATATCCCTGTATAGGGAATATTGCGATTAAAGGACCAAGCGGCAGATTTACCTTTCTGGACGTGTCATGAACGGGGTATCTTAGTTGCCATACTTCTAGGTTTGCGTACTCGGTGTCCCTCCCGGTAGGGGGATACTTTAGCCATTTGACTTTCCTACTTATATTGTCTGACTTGGATTTCATCACCTTGTAGAGGATATACTTAGTTGAGTCATAATACTATTAGTTAGGTGTTTGCATGCTCCCTTACCTCCTCTTGGTATAGTGAGTCCACCGATTTTTCTTTTTTAGGAAACCGACTGCTTATTGGTATTCTGACCACTTTGTTGGCACTCCGCCTATTGTAGCACGCAGTTACACTAGGTGTTTCGAGTTGTTTTTTGGCCTGAGTGCCTTATTTTTCGAGCTCTCCTTCTGCACACACGGTTGCATTAGGGTTTTTGAGTTGTTTTTTCGACACCACAACCCACATATTTGAAAACCACTTGTCACCATTGACTCTCCGAGACATTCTCGTCGCCTCAGAGGCGAACCCCCACAGCACGGTTCACTTGACACCACCCGTCATCACTGTAGATCTCGAGCCTTGTCACTTGACTCCACTCGTCAGCGGCATAGGACTCCGTCACCAGATTCCGAGAACACTCTTTACACTGCCCCCACTAGCCCCATGGCTGGAGTGAATCCCAATCCCTTCATTATAGGGACCACCGGTGGTACATACACCACTATACTAGTTACTACACCTATCATGGGTATGCCCTCCATAGGAGGCACGTCATCCATTCCCCTCACCGTACCTATTCCCACGGCAGGAATACCCATACCCACTCCATTAGTAACTCCTGCCACCGTAGTTCCCCCACTTGGGGCCAACATCCCTCACATCACCCCTCCACCTGGGGGCATGGGCCCCAACGTGGTCCAACCCACTACCGCATCACACCCTCCATCCAGTTTGCCATACATGGCTAGCCTCAACCTACCTGACCTAGCCAGATTAACCAATGACCCCATCCGGTACAACCCTGTGTGGCCCCACATGCCTACCAAACTCCCCTCTGACATCCCTAAGTTTGAGGGTAAGGCAGGTGAGGACCCACAGAACCATATCATGTCTTTCCATCTATGGTGTTCCTCCAATTCCATAGTAGACGACTCCATTCACCTCCGTTTATTACAGCGTACTTTCACTGGCTCGGCTGCCAAATGGTATATCGAGCAACCCCACGGAACCCACACCACCTTTACGTCCCTGGCCTCGACCTTCCTCTAGTTCTTCCAGTTACCTGGTCGCTATGACGCAGGCGTCGAGATCCTTCTATCATGCAGACAGAACACGGCTACCCACATCACCGACCACATCCATGAATGGCGGCGACGCCGTAGCCTATGCAAAATCAAGCTAGATGACCGGATCTTCCTAGATTGGTTCCTCAAGTCCCTCCTTCCGCTCATTGCTAAGGATGTGGCAGCCGAAAGACCCCAGTCGGAGGAAGAGGCTATCCTTAAGGCCCAGCAGTTTGATCTCATTTACGCCCAGTCGGGTTATCTTTACACCATCATATCGGACGCCCCTCAAGGCGATCCCCCACATCACGATGCGCCGGGGGCATCCCACGCTGCCGATGGCATCATTGGCCGCCTCTCTTCGCAGTTTCAGCCCTTTTCCATAGCCCGTCCTACTCCTGGACCTGAACTTTTGCGGGCTACATCACAGTCCGGAGCGACCAAATCGTATGCTCACATGCCCCATCAACACCATACCCATGGACCCTCATGTCCACCTCAGTGTTTCGGAAATATGACTTCCACTTACCCCTCCCTGGTCGCAACTCAGCCATACTACCACCAGCAGGCTGCACCAGCTCTTGGGCCGCCACAATCCCAACCTCATTATTATCAGCCACAGCCAGCCCCTGCGGCAAACCCACAACCCACTCCATAGCACTATCAACAACCCCCTCAAGTAGCCGTGCCAGTGCAGCCTCCACCTCCATATTATCCACCGCAGCCCGCTCCCGCACCTGCGCAAACTCAGACTCCACCTACTACCCAAGGGCAGGTTTACGCCCAAGAAAACCCGCCGCAAAATCAGAACAACCAACGCAACCAGGGCCAACAAAACCGTGGCAGGGGCCGAAATCGTGGGAACAACCGGCAGAACGAGCAAGCTGGTCAACACCCTAATCCCCCTGCTAATAATAACGCGACCCCTACCAACCAAAACCCCGATCGCCCGCCCAAGCAGGCTAAAAACCCCAACTTGCGAACAAACTTCCCTTGTTCTATTTGCGGGGTCTATGGACACTACACACATTTTTGTCCGCATATGGAATGCGTTCAACAACTTTTGGCTGCTAATAGACTACGCCAAGGACAGGCGGCTCCTCAAGCACCACCCAATCCCCCACAACCTCAGCAGCCACCTTTGGTGCTCCAAAACCCCTTACCAAACCAAGGTTTAGTGAACACTGAACCATTGGCTCTGCCTCAAGCTACTGCGCCTATCCAACAAATCACTTACGCTGCTCCTGATCAACCCCCGTCTGACTCAGGTACCCACCATTTGTTGATGATGTCCTCCGATGAGGTCAACCTCCAGACCTGATGGAACCAATATGGCTCCACCCTAGAAGCACTACCCACCAATAACCCCACTACCGCTCATCCCACCGATCAGCCGTTATGTATACCTCCACCTCCACTGGATGGAGCTCCCAAAGCACCCCGTTTCCCACTTTGCCGTATCAATAACAACCCCAATGCGCGAGCTGCGTCAAACTACAACATCGTAGACGATCTAGCCCAATCTCCTGCAGCCATGTCTGCGTTAGAAGTCTTAAGAAATTGCCCTTCGTAGTGTAAGACTTTACTCTCAGCCATTGGGGCTATCGATCCACATGATTCGCAGTT
>LPNX010073695.1:327805-352370 GCA_001517045.1 Pseudotsuga menziesii | reverse complement strand
AAGTTGACCAACTCACGTACTACGATCCCAAGGCCGCCGCGACACCCGAAAATGTTCTCCCCATGATTGAACAAACTATCTCGGGTGACCCCAACACAGCTATTTCTTCTATAGGGCCCATGCTCCCCATGGTTGAACAACTTATTCCGAATGCCACCACCTCCTTGGTTTCTTCTGTGGGGCCCAGAGTTTACTCAGACACACCGATGACCTCCACTTTTCCATCTCTCCCACCATCGTCATCTACTACTGAAGTGGCCGACTTACTGACTCTGTCCCACCACACAAGAACCCCTAGTAATCAACCACCGTTGTTGCCTCAACCCCCTTTTGTACCTAGCCACATTGGTGCCACACCCATACATACCATACCTTTCCTTTTCCCTCCCTCAAGAGTGGTTAGCACCCCATTCATGGCTACCCTTAGCCTCCCTGGTTTAACCTTAGGCTTACCCGTTTGGTATCTTTCGCCTCCAGTTCATCCACCGACACCAGATGTCGTCCTGCAACCAGTGCAACCCATTGCCACTACTAGTCGACCACCTCCTGATGTTGCTACCCCGTCAACCTCCGTGAAACCACCTCCCAGTGTCGCCACCCCGTCAACCCCCACGAAACCACCTCCTAGTATCGCTACCCCGTCAACGCCCACGAAACCACCCCCTCTTTTTACCAAACCCACTAGGGGCAGAGGCCCCCAACCTTACACTGCTGTCCCACCTCCTAAGACAGTCCAAAACCCCCCTGTATTCCGTGCCCCTCCCAAATGCGCATTGTGCGATGAGTTGGGGCATGCAACTCACCTATGTCCTCATTTACCAGCATTAAAGGAATACATGCAAATGCTCGACGACGGCCCCACTATCCCGGTTGTCCATCTAGATTCAACCCCTATGCCTCGCGACAAATCCCTACGCACTAACCACTCATGTGCCTTATGCGATGTTTACGGGCATTACTCCCATCACTGTCCCGATCTCCCCGAGTATAGAATAGCTCTCTTTGAGATGAAAAATCTGGATTTGGAGACGAAAAACCTCACCATTGAAGAGATCATCCCCTCAGATCTGGATCTTGAGACAACCCAACTCCCCATTGTGGAGATCCTCCCCTCAGATCTGGATCTTGAGACAACCCAACTCCCCATTGTGGAGATCCACCCCCCGGACTCTTCTTCTTCCAAAGAGTTCGAGACCATTTATATGTTTTCTTCCATCACCACACCCCCGGCAACCGATCTGACAACCCGAACATTCCACAGTGATGAAGAAATTCTTGAGGCTCTCACCGCCCCAGATTATCCTTGGGCTGACATGCATCATCGTTCATACTTTCTCCCAGACGAACCATCTTCTAGCACTGCTCCTCAATTTGCAGTGGAATCCAAAGACTTCCTTCCCCCAAAGGTCGACTGGTTCAAGGACCCCATCCCTGCTCCTGACGCCTTCGAAGAAGGTAACATGGCCAACATTTCACCTGTTATCCAAATCGATCTCGCTGCCCCCGGGGGCACCCCCGAACTCATCGCTTTAGGAGCATCTTGCACTGAGCAAGAGATCGACGAGTAGAAAGCACTCTTCAAAGAATTCCGTGATGTCTTTGCCTGGTCCTATACCGAGATGCCTGGCCTTGACCCTTCCATTATAGAACACCACATCGACACATGGCCTGATATAACCCCCGTTCGTTAGAAACAGCATCCCATACACCCCTCTAAACTCCCAGCTGTCAAAACAGAGATCGAGAAACTTCGCACAGCAGGATTCATTTACCCTATTGCTTATACCACATGGGTTTCAAACCCTGTTCCTGTCAACAAGAAACAAGGCACCCTTAGAGTATGCACTAACTTCCGAGATCTAAACCGCGCCTGTCCCAAAGACAATTTCCCTACACCATTCATTGACCAGCTCATCGATGCGTGTGCGGGGCATGAAGTCCTCTCCTTCATGGACGGTTTTTCCGGATATAATCAGATACAAATCCGCAAGGAAGACCAATACAAGACCGCTTTTACTACACCATGGGGAACTTTTGCCTATCGCGTTATGCCTTTCGGTCTCAAAAATGCTGGCGCAACATTCTAGCGGGCCATGACCTATTGTTTTCATGATTTGGTCCAAATCCTGCTCGTATACCTAGATGACCTTACCGCTCGTTCCCGAAAACGATCAGACCACCTAAACGACCTTCGGCAAGTTTTTCTGCGTTGTTGCAAATATCAGATCCGCTTGAACCCACACAAGTGTGTTTTTTGCGTTCCGGCTGGTCGACTGTTGGGCTTCATTGTCTCCCACCAAGGAATTACTGTTGATCCACTAAAATTCCAAGCCATCTTAGACCTTCCCTCTCCCCGAACACTCAAGCAGCTCCAAAGTCTGCAAGGGCGATCTAATTTCCTTTGACGCTTCATTCCCGATTACGCCACAACTGTTCATGGTTTCTTGCGCCTACTCCGTACCCAAGTACCCTTTGTCTGGGACGAGCAAGTAGAAGCTACATTTAATGCCCTCAAGAAATCTCTCACACAAGCCCCCTTGATCTCCCCTCCGGATTTCTCTCAAGATTTCATCCTCTACATCTCGGCCTCCGAGTATGCTGTGTCAGGAGTCTTGGTCTAAGAAGACGCCTCATGGCAAGAACATGTCATTTACTACGTTAGCCAGACCTTGTCCGGCCCACCCCTACGTTATCCACATGAGGAGAGACTAGCCCTAGCAGTGGTCTTTTCTGTCCAAAAGTTGCGACACTACATTTTACTTAGTCATACCACAGTCATCGCCGACTCTAACCCCATGGTCTATCTCTTAAACCGGTGGCTCCTGCAAGGTCATGTGGCCAAATGGGTCATTATCCTCCGAGAATATGACCTTACTTTCCAAACACCCAAGAGCACCAAAGCCCTTGCGCTTGCCCAGCTCATGACGGTTCTCCCATCCATGACCCAAAACAGCCGCGGTCCAGACCGCGGCTGTCAAGCCCAACAGTCGCGGTCCAGACCGCAGCTGTCAAGCCCAACAGTCGTGGTCCAGACCGCGGCTATCAAGCCCGATAGTCGCGGTCCAGACCGCAGCTGTCAAGCCCGACAGTTGCGGTCCAGACCGCAGCTGTCCAACCCGACAGTCGCGGTCCAGACCACAGCTGTCCAACCCGACAGTCGCGGTCCAGACCGCAGCTGTCCAGCCCGACAGTCACGGTCCAGACCGCAGCTGTCCAGCCCAACATTCGCGGTCCAGACCGCAGCTGTGAAGCCCGACAGTCGCGGTCCAGACCGCAGCTGTCAAGCCCGACAGTCGCGATCCAGACCACAGCTGTCAAGCCCGACAGTCACGACCTCTGACCACGGCTGTCCAAGTCAAACCCATGGTTGGAGACCATGATTTCGACCGTTGAACCCGCGGTCCACACCTATAGACCGTACAACAGCCCCCCATGGGCCCCACCAACCCCCCAACCCAAAAAATCACAACAAGTGTCGGTTTAACGGAATACCTGGCTCTCCCAAATCTCGAATCCACCGGTCAAATCGTCCAGAAATCACCCGTAAGCTCTAGTTCACTCCGATCGCAAATCAATCTCGAATAGTACAAATGACGTGTCACATTGGGCCCACTTACTATTTGTAGTCCGTCGACTTTGTTCTTGTTTTGGCCATTCTGAACCCATCCGGAATTCGTTTTCCGAACCGTTTCCACCATTGGAATCAGCACGACTAGATCATCCTAATGGTCACCTCGTTGCATCTTTTTGACTACATCATTTTTTGCCCATTTTTTAGACACCCATAGTCGTCTCGGTTTGCGTGCCACTTTGGCCACCCTCCATTTTTAGTACTTTTTATATCACTGGAATCACCTTTCCGAGCTCGTGATGATGCTTGAGATACTTTCTCGCTCTCACCTAGGTACAATCATAACATTGTGTCTTGAAATTTTGCTACCTTTCTTAGCGCGCCACATCGGCCGCAGTCTGATTGTTCCACACTTTTTACATGAGCCACTCACTCCTGTCATACTGCAAAGGTTTCGTTCTTTTGCCACCATTCAACCACCCTGCAAGGAGGCCCACCAGTGTTCCCCCCCACCATCAGTTCTGATCATCATAAATGTTCCTTAATTGAACACTTCCTCCTTGCCTGACCATTCCAAATACAGAGTCTTCTTATTTGCTTTCAGGCTCCTTAAAATTGAAAGCAACCACGAGCATGCACTGTCATGGGCTCGCAAAATCCACATGACAGTACCATTCCACCAAATACAGAGTCTTCTTATTTGCTTTCAGACTCCTTAAAATTGAAAGCAACCATGAGCATGAACTGTCATGGGCTCGCAAAATCTACATGATAGTACCATTTCATTCCATCAATTCAGAGTCTTCTTATTTGCTTTCAGACTCCTTAAAATTGAAAGCAACCACGAGCATGAACTGTCATGGGCTCGCAAAATCCGCATGACAGTACCATTTCATTACTTCAGAGCCTTCTTATTTGCTTTCAGACTCAGTAAATATGAAAGCAACCATGAGCATGAACTGTCATGGGCTCAGAAAATCCACACGACAGTAGCATTTTATATATCCACACTTCTTCTCGTTCCATAACCCATGAAGAAGTCACCCCCCGCCTCTTGGCGCTATGATCAATCCTCTCGGCAGCACCTCCAATCAGGTCGCCTTTGTTTAGAGTATTCTGCAGTCTCCTCCCATGTTACCATAGCTTGAGTCTCCCTCAGCCCAGTGAACGGCCCAGATCCCTTACAGCTATGATCCCTTTACCACCAATCAGTTTCATGTGCTGCCCGATCATCCCCGCCATCATACTCTGAACAAAGGAAGTTTGAGTCCACCCACTCTACTTGCCCAGTTAGTCCCACCAGTTTATCACTCTTACCATCAGTACTATCACAGTTCGGTTTTGCACCTCGCGCTCCTGTCAAGGAAACATCATTGCCTGGATAGTTGCAGGTCTCCCTCTGTCGACGACAACTCCTCTATTCCAGAGGATAGACCTAGAGGCTCCTGCGCCTTGGACCCATCACCATCTGTGGTGAGTGCCTACGGACCATTTTGGGAGGAATCATTATTGCCTCTCCGAATGGTTGTTTCTCACATGTTCGACTTCAGCACCTTAATCGCATCGTTGAGAATCGCGCAGGATTTATATCCATTCCATTATTTGACGAAGGCCCCGGATTTCCCCCGACTCTAGCACATTGGTGAGTCACTTTGGAACGACCAGTTATATGTTCCCATGGATGTCCGGGCTGCGTTGGTGATTGTATTCGGAAGCCATCCAGTTCCATGCTTCCTCGAGTACCCAGTCCAGTTCCAGCTCAGTGTACCATTGCACATATGACCGTTGTCACTTTGATCCCGTAGCTCATCAGTTCCTTCGGAACCACATTCAGTAGCACTACTGTCATTCCAGTGCATCAGTTGTTCAGCTTAGACATGGTCAGCCCAGCAGTATGTTCCAGATTTGTGTCCCCTCTGGACTCTCATGATATACACAGCTATTTTTATGTATTCTGATACGAGCATGGGAATGCCCGCCTCGTCCATATATTGAGATTTTTTCCTCATCCAGTATTTGAGGACCATTTATATTGCTATTCTGATACGAGCATGGGAATGCCTGCCTCGTCCATATTATCAGATGATCCCTCATCCATTATTGAGGTTATGTACTTTTCAGTCCTTGCAGGTGGTTCGAGACCGGTGTCCCGGACTTCAGTTGCTTCCTTCTCTTCTCCACACCCCCCAAAAAAAAAAAACCAAATATGACTCATGATGTCCATCGGCCATACGATGAGCTCCTGCCCTCACACATCAGGGGGCAATCTATTAACACCCAAAAAAGGTTCACTACCTCATCTACCCCATTACATGGCTCATTGGTCCAATTTCCTACCATATCTCCATCAAAAACCCATAAAACCATCTAAAAGGTCACCAAAAAGCTTAAAATGCCTCCAAAAGGCTATAAAATCCTTTTTTCCACCAAAAATATCCAAAAAGGAATAAAAATATAAAATAATGAGGAAAATGAAAAGAGAAAACCCTAAAAAGCTGACCTAAACCACATGGTTTTATAAATAAGTGATGGAGACCCATTATTCCATATCCACAATCAAAGTATCCTGCCTCTGCCGAAATTGTTCATGAAACCCTAGCTTACCATCAAGCTACTTTCACCATTGAGAACTCTTTTTGGCCCATTTCCACCATCGAAGAAATAGGAGAAGCAGCTTGGAGCTCGAAGCCACTGACATCGGACCAGCGCAACAGACTTCACCAACCTTCACACCGGAGGTAACATCAATAAAGATCATTATTTATTATTTACTGTTTTTGTTTCATGTTATTTAATCTTCACCGTATTGCTTCATGAATGTCTAGATTAGCTTTTATTTCCGTTTAACATTATTTAATTCATATATCATTGAACTGCTACTAAGGAATCCATATTCCTTAGTAGGTGCTCATTCGCACAAGCTAGGGCTAAAACCCTAGCAATAGAGCCTTTGTGTCCTAGAGGCATCCTGTGATGCTGCTGCTATCCCAAACCCTAGGCAGGATGAATAGACACCATAGGGTCAACGCTGAATCCTTAAAGCATGAGGGTAAAGTGTGATGACAATTTTGATTAAAGTTTTAAAACATACTTTTCAGTGTCTTAGGTGAACACCGCAGTTTTTCATTAGCCACCGAAAACAGAGCTTTCGGCAACTTACAGGCCCATAGTTTTGCTTCCTTAGCCACCAAGAGCACAAAACAGTGCAGAAAAGAATATTTTTGCACAGAAATGACTTTTGTTGATCCAAACACTTCATGGATGATTTATAAGGTTGGAAAATAATTAAAGGCATTAGTGTTTTGGCTCTATTTCAGTTTTGAAGGTGCCAACGGGGTGAATTATGTCACATATCCTACCTACTTTGAAAAAAGGGTTACTTGTCTACCAAATGGCAATTTTGAGTTCTACTTTAGTGTCCACTACATCTATTAAAGAGTTTGAGGTGTAAGAATATTTTTGGAGTTAGGTAGATTGGAAATCGAAGATAGGATATTTACCTATTTTTAGCAAATAGTTATGACTATCTATTTTTAGTCAATTAGATCCAATTATTTAGGATCCAGAATAAATTTTGTAAAGGCTATAAATCCTGTGACTACTATAGAAGAAAAGGTTCAACTTCAGATATTCTTAGACACTTTTGTATTCAAGCTTCTCATGTTCTTGTCAATTAATACAAGCTCTTTTTCCATTACATGTTTAGATTTCATCTTCTTTCTGTTCTATACTTGTGCTTGGATGTTTAATTCATTTTCATTCTATTTACCTAATATAAGATAGCTGTCATCCTATCTCTATGTGGATAATTGGAATTGCAAGTATCTTTTCCTTGTTATTATTAGCCATTCATACGTAAGTGCCCTATGTGTGAATCTGCCAGCATAATAAGAATTCTTCATTTATTCACCTTTATTACAAAACCTATGAACATTTATAGTTAGAAGCCTTGTCTATTTGGTTGAGTTTATGCATGTCTTAAGTGAGTGAGGTCTTATTTGTCATTTAACTTGATCCATTGAGTAAAACATTGAAAAAATATTGAAGTTACCACGAATCTTCGATATGCAACCTAGAATAGTTTCCTGGAGAGATAACAAATTGGCACCGTTTCCGGGGAAAAGAGATTGAAGCTCAAGTTCCCTAGGGAATGACATAGGTCCAACTTTGATGATAGACAAATTATGGACATAGTTTTGGTTGTAATCATCTATCTGGGGACTCCATTGGAATAAGGTGGCTTCGAGAAGACCAAGTACTAGAGCAAATCCTCAAAGGCCACCAGTGACACCTGTTTTAGATCTTGAAAATATTCTAAGGAGAGGAAGAGGTTCACAAATAAAGAATTCAAAATATGCAAGGGGGGCTACATCAAGTATTCCTAGAGGTATTTCTGTTGTTGTATCAAATATACCTCCTTTTAAATCTTCTTCTACTGAAGCATCTAGTTCTCAGAAATTTATAAGTGAATTAGAAAATTTGAGGGTTGGGGAATCTTCAAGCACTATTGCTTGTGTAGATCCAATCCTTGAAAAATCCACTAGGTTAGATCTACCACCTATACTTCCTTGACTACCATCCACACCAACGACATATTTTTATGCTCCTTCCATACCCGCATCCAATATGGCTGCCCCATGACTAAGATGGAAAGGATCCTCATGGCCAGATATGCCCCCCTAAACTTACCTACCCCCCTTTCGGCTATTCCTACAGGATATTATCTAAAATATATGCCTAATTTTACAGGGGAGGGTGATTTTATAGCTGAAGAGAATTTAGAGGCATTCTATAGTTATGTTGAGAATATAAACATTGAACAAGAGGATGTGTGGACTAGGGTTTTTTTGTAGAGTTTAGATGGTCGGGCTAGGAAATGGTTCAAAGAGTTACTTGTTGGATGAGTAGCTAGCATTGAATCTCTAGATGACATATTTTTGAAGCATTGGGGAGAAAGAAGAGACAACCTTTACTATATCACAGAATTTAGCAATTTGAGGAGAGAGAATGGTGAGTTAGTTTCAAAATTCACAAAAAGATTTAACAAAATGTTCAGCAAGATCCCTACTAAGATCAAGCCTACAGATACTTCAGCCAAAATCCCTTATGCCAATGATTTGTATTCTGAGTTTTGTCTTCTTCTCAGAGAAAGAAGATTTTCTTCTTTATCACTCATGCAAGATGTTTCTCTTGAAGTTGAGTCTAATATCGTTGCATCTCAGAAAATTAAGGGAAAAATGGACAAGAAGAAGCAATCCTCGGATCCTTTAGGGGATTCTTCAGTAGAGAATAAAATGGATAAAATGGCCAAGATGTTGGACATCTTAACAGCTCAAATGTCTAGACTTACAGATCAAGGGAAACTACCTGTGAGAGGTAAAATTCCAAATGACTTTGCTCCTAGAAACCCTAATTTTTTCCCTTACAGAAGAAATAACCCACGAGCTCATATCCATCAAAGGGATAGGAATCTAGCTAAGGATCAAAGAATCAGAGCTCCTTTCCAAAATGTTGTGCTAGGAGAAAAAAAATAAATTACTCAGGAAGAAGGAGATGCAGAAGAAAACATAAATTTCATGGAAGATGAAGTTGATCACTCCTTCTTGACCAAAGTAGACTATGAGGGATCCCTCATGAATGAGCAGATCACTGAAGAATACTTGTATCAGGAATATGATCAAGGAGGTTACAATCTAAGGTCTAGGATTGTTCCTCCCCCAAAGAAGAGTCCTGCCCCTATGAAATAGTCTGGTCCTCCTGCTAAACAGATTGTTCCCCCTGCAAAAAATATGGTTGCTCCTCCAAAGCAGCAACAAAATCCGTTGCAGCCATTGGCCCATGATCCTATCCATCTCAAAGCTCCATCACAAGATATGGATCCTACATATGCTACAATCCCTATGTTTGGAGGAGAGAACAAGAGAATCTACAGAGAAAATCATCTTGCCTACTTCATCAGTAATGAAAAGAACTATGTAAATTATCCCATCTATGTAGTAGACACAGAATTTGGGGCATGTATTATGTAGATAGATGATTCCTAGCCAATACCCATGCATCTTAGAAATCCCACCTATTAGCAACTTGAAGAAGTAACCACCTCTATCTGGAGCATGTTTTTTGATGGGGTCAATACTCAATCCTTAGCAGGTGCAGGTGTAGTTCTGATTTATCCTTTAAAGGAGACTATTCATTTGTCTTATAAGCTTGATTTCAAGACAACTAACAATATAGCTAAGTATGAGGCATTTCTATTGGGAGTGAAGGCTTCCAAAGAAATGGGAATCATGTGCCTGAATATATTTGGAGATACAGATCTCATCATACAGTAGGTGAACAATACTTTTCAAGCAAAGAATGTCAGACTAAAGGAATACAAAGATGAGGTATGGAAAATTAAGGACTCTTTCATGTTTTTGACATTTCCTATATATCTAGAGCTATGAACCACCTAGCTGATTCCCTTGTTGTCTCCACCAGTAATTTCATCCCTCCTTTTCCTCCTAAATTGAACTATGAAATCCAAGTCAACTATAGGCCATCCCTACCTGATAATGTGAAATTTTGGAAAGTCTTTGAAAACAATGATGAACTTAGTAAATTTATTCAGGTCCTTGATGAATTTTATGATATGCATATTGACCTAGAAAACCTAAATATGGAATAATCCAAGAGGCCTAAATTGAAAGAGAAAATAGGTAAACAGAATATTGTTTAGTTTGCTAGCAATTATACACCTCGGGGTCTAGTACCCCTTGAAGAGGTCTTTGATCATAATGATGTCCCCTTTAAACCTATGAAAGGGGAGAAATACCCTTCTATCCATGACCATAATATAGGTAGCCAACGTCATCCAAAATTCATAAGTTCATCCATTGAGTTAACTGCTGATCAGAGGTAAAAATTTTGCAGTCTTATGAAAGAGTTTGCTGATATATTTGCTTAGGAATACAGTGACCTAAAAAACCTATGACACAAATATAATCCAACACATGATTTCCCTAGAAAAGGACACCATCCCTTTCAAACAAAAGGTAAGACCCATCATTCCTCTCTTATTGCCTGTGACTACGAAAGAAATAAAAAATCTCCTTAATGACAAAATCATAGTCCCATTCATGTATTCTAAATGGATTGCAAATTTAGTGGTGGTGAGGAAGAAAAATGGTGAGATTAGGTTATGTTTTGATTTCAGAAACCTGAATAAATGCTCCAAGAAAGACAACTATCCCTTACCCATGATGGAGCATTTGTTGCAAAGAGTCTCAGGAGCTAGTGTCATGTCATTCCTAGATGGATTCTCCGGCTACAATCAAGTTTTTGGACACCCTGATGATCAAGAGAAAACCATGTTTACCACTCCCTAGGGTACCTTCATGTATTCCAAGATGCCATTTGGGCTGATGAATGTTGGGGCCACCTTTCAGAGGGCAATGGGCATAGATTTTGTGGGATTGAAGGACAAGGTTGTTCTCATATATCTTGATGACCTCACTGTTTACTCCAACAACCATGAAGAACATTTGGAACACTTAAGGAGGGTTTTTCTGAAATGTAGACAGTTTGGGATATCTCTGAACCCAAAAAGTCTCAATTTTCTCTCAAAGAAGGTGTTTCTGCCTTTCACACACCTGGGTTACGTAGAAGAAATCTTCAAGACACTCGGTGGGTCCCTGGGGGAAAGTCTCGAGTCAAGGTTGTCACCTTGTTCTTGACTCTTCCATTTAGGCTCAACTCCTAAAGAATCCAAGGGGGGTAGAGCTTATTAAGTTACTAAGGCTAACTACTTAGTGTGATGGTGTTATATTGATTAAGTTGTTTAGGATCTTTGAAATTAACCAGTGGAAACAAAAGATAACAGGATGCAAGATTTAAAGCATATAAGAACAGTAATGACACTCAATATATATATAATCGAAATTAATAAATCACCAGTTCCTTAAATGGAGTCAACAGAGAAAATAATGTTCTTGCATGCGCTTGAAATAATGTCTTGCAAATGTCTTTGGGTAGATTTTAAATTAATATGGAATTTGAATGAATTAAATTAGGAGAAAAGGGGACTCTAGATATACTTGAGGAGTACTTGGAGTATGTCTAAAAGTGAATTTTCACGGCTACCCGCAAGGTGTTTGTGGGATGGAACAGAATCTTAGAGACTATTGTTCATAACACACCCATAAGGGTGTGACAAAGATCGATGCCTTGAGGTCACTTTCCAGTTGTTCCCACTCCTTTGGGTATTTTGCCACTGTTTACAATTTGTTCGAGGAGTTGGATTTTCACCTGATGGTTTGTCAATTTGGGAGGTGAAGACTAATTAATATAGTCACTAAAGTGCTTTTGATGCAGCTTGACTGATCATATGAACCGCAGCCAAGTACAGAGCATACACACTGGAGTCTTCATTATTTTTAGTAAATTTTAAGATAGGTGTTCCTGTTAAAAAGAAAACCCTCCAGGAACCTCTTTCGATCCAAGTGGATCTCAATAAGGGAATCAAGAAGGGGTTAATTTTATTATGGCTAATGTAACAAATTATGAAAAAGGAATCAAAGATACACAACACCAGTTTGATAATTAGTCCTACCACGCATCTCTTTCCCCTTGCAGGTCAATCGAGAAGTCGTGGGGTAAGTAGTATGATTAATTTTGAGATTAAAATATGGAATAATGAAAAATTATATCAAATTATACATTCCTACATTTAAATACTAAAATAGAGCAGAAAAAAGCAAAAAAAGCAAAAAAAGCAAAAAAATGAGACGAATGCAGCTCCTCCTCAGGGGGATGGAGAGCGGGCTCGAAAGAGTCTACTTAAAAAGATTTTATTTTATTATTATTGGTTACAATATCAACAAACTAAAATATCAGAAACCTCTTGGTCCTTATATGGGATGAAACCAAGATATTACAACTCTCCAAAAAATTTTAATTTTAGTGAAAGGGGAGACCCCTATGGGGATTTGAACGCTCCCAAGGCCAGTTTCAAACATCAGCTTATTTTATTTTCTGTTACACCTAATAAAAACAAGAAATAATGTTAGATTAACATATGCCCAAAACTAAATTTAAGAGTACCTTTGGATCAGCCTGCCTTAACTCAAAAAAAATTAAGTTAAAACTAGCTAAACAGTTGAAAAAGGAACCAAGGAAAGCAAGCTTTCCTTGGGATATTTGCTTGATGTTTTTGCAGCCAATGAAATGTGCACTGATTTCTGGATTTAATATTTTTAAAACATAAAATAAAATCTAGAGTATGCAACCTACTTATTTTCTTTAACTTTCCATGTAAAACGGACGATTTCCTTATGCTAGATCTAGAATGCTTAATGATACTTTTCAGAATTGAGATCTAGACTATGAGCTTTGAAATAGCAGATATATGTATATTTTACTTTGATATAACGTATCCAAATGATAACAAAGCTTTAGAACATAGTAACCAGGTAAGAAAATTGATTTTTTAAAGAAAAGAGAAGAAGAGGAGAGAAGGTCGCCTCGTTGCTTGAATGGAACAAGCTAAAAGGAGGCCCTTTTGTGGAGTGCTGAGGGACAGAGTCATGAGATTATTGGATAAAGAATGGGGTCAATATTGATCCACAGCTTCGTCTAATCATGAACCTACAACTAGATAACACAAGCCTGCACAACATGTCGTGAGATCTGGATATAGATGTATAAAGCAACAAAAATGAAAGATCATGCAAAAAATAATCTTATTTAATCATGTAACTGAAATTATTGAGCATACATAATATGGATAAACAAGAGAAAGTAATCTAACTTTCCTAGTTTATACCCTTACTTGATTCAACCGAATCCTTGAAGCCAAAAAACAAAAGTAGCACAAAAATTGGAAAGAAATTGCAGTTACCACATTAGCAGCATGACACTAGGAATCTACACAAACACATGCACTACATGGTATAGCCTCCAAAGATTCTTTATTCACAATAAAAATATAGCAGTATTACAATGGCAACAACTCCTCAATCCAACTCTAACTAGCTTGGAATAGGTAGCCTGAGCTTTATTTATACACAAAACAGGAGATCCAGCCCAAGGGGGGTGCAAATCCTAAGGAAACAAACCACTGCAGCTGAGGGAGAGTCCATCAATGCTGATATGAAGCCAAACTGAGCCTACTTGTCAATCAGGGGGCTAATTGAGCTGACACATTAACCCACAAACTGACACATCAATCCACAGAGCTTCTAGGAGAGCCCACACGTGTGGAGGAGAGAGAGAGGTCACAATTCCCCATAAAGGATGTTGAAGATCAACTCTAGATATGTCCAGATCAACTCCTTTAGTTAAGGATTTGTCAGATCCATTCAATCTGGTCCAAATCTGACTGATTTCAATCAAATTGACTGAGAATCCACTGATCTAAGATTTTGGATTTGCTCGATTATTCATCAATTTATTAATTAAAATAATCAATAATTGATTTTTTGGGGTTTTCTGACCTAAGTGAAGAAAAATCACTCAAAACCTAAAAAAAGTGGGTCCATGGGTTTACACGATGCTTTTATCTTGAAAATGAGCACCTACATGACTGAAACTGATTATTTGGCCCACTTTTATTACAAAACCAATTTTCCAATTAAACTATTAAAAAATAGCCTAAGTTTTGGAAAAATTAAATTTTAATAAAAAAACACTGAAAAAAAAATTTGAAAAAATTGAAAAAACATAAGGGGACTTAGACATGTGCATATGACTCGACCATGATGCCTATCATGTTTATACATTGACACATAGAATCTAATAAACTCAAAAGGCCTAAATGCCAAGTCGACCACCCCAACATTGGAAGTATGGAGTGAAAAACTCAGAAATTATTAGTCGTTTATTCAACAACCAATAATAACCAAGGGAAAAAACACCCTGGACTGATCAGATTGACAAATAAAGTTTAAGAGATTGAGTATTTTATAGACACTATCATGCTAGAACATTTATTATGATTCCCCTATGGGGTATGAATATGTGATATAGTACAACAAAGCTTCCTAGAAGCAAGACTGAAGGTCTTCTGAAGTCCGTACAAGTTATCCTTGTCCGGTTCACCAGGCTCACTTGATAAAAAACCACTAAGTACAACTTAGGTGATAACAAAAGGCAAACTCCTAGGTCACATAGTTTTAGCAGAAGGTGTGAGGAATGATCCTTTTTGGGTTGAATAAATCCAGAAGTTGTCCATACATAGGTCAAAAAAGTATATTCAGTCATTCCTTGGTAAGATACATTTTGTCAGAAGGTTTATGCCAAATTTTTTTGAGTTAGTAAAACACATAACCTCTATGTTGAGGAAGGAATCTGAAATCAAATGGAAAAAACATGCAAGAAATTCTTTTGAAGCCATCAAGAAGGCTATCATGGAAGCTCCCACTCTAATTAGTCTAGACTATACCAAGGGCTTCTATATTTTCTCCTTTGCTTCCTATGACACAGTGGCAGCAGCTTTTTTACAGAAAGATTATGAAGGTATTTATCACCCCATTGCTTTCTTCAACAAAACATTGAGGGATGTTGAATTGAAGTATGATCCTATCAAAAAATAGGCTTATGCCCTCATTAAGTCACTGAAATACTTCATAATTTACATTCTACACACAAAGGTCCTTACCTATGTCCCTTCAACTACTGTGAAGGTTGTCTTGACCCAGCCTGACATTAATGAAAAGAGAGCCAAATGGATTGCAAAGCTGATTGAGTTTGACATAGAAGTAAATCCCACCAAGCTAGTGAAAGGCCAAGGCCTAGATAACATCATGGCCAAAGAAAATTATGATATACTAAGCATGAATTTCATTGGTATAAGTTCAACAAAATTGTAGACATAAGTAGCAACAGAAGAGTAGCATGATAGTCAATAGGTGGTTGAGAATTTTTCCTCATGTGAGTGGTACTCAGGTATTATTCATTTCTTGCAAAATTTATAAGTTTCACCTAGGATTAGCATGACCCAAGCATGGGCTCTTAAGCTTAAGTTTGTTAAATTTTGCATAGTTAAAAATTTGTTGTATTGGAAAGATCCATCAGGTATTTTTGCTGAGATATTTAGATAAAGAAGAGTCAGTTCAAGTCATGCATCGGTTCCATTCAAGCATATGTGGAGGCCATCATTACTATAAAAATATAGACCACAAGATTCTAAGAACTAGATACTATTGGCTTGTCCTTTTCTCTAATGTGTGTACCTTTGTGAAATCCTGTGATGAATGCCAAAGATTCATAGGAAAGCAGTAGCTTAGATCTTTTCCCCTCATACCTATTGTAGTAAATGGCCCTTTCCAGTAGTGGGGTCTCGATTTCATAGGTGAGATTAATCCCTCATCAAGTGGTCAGCACAATTCGATCCTAGTAGCCACTGATTATTTTACCAAGTGGATAGAGGCAGTCCCCACAAGGAATGCCACTCACCACATCATCATGAAGTTTCTATACGAAAACATCTTTATCAGGTTTGGCTTCCCATAAAGGATAGTGACTAATAATGCACCAACTTTTAAAGCCAATTCATTGGTTAACATTTGTGAGTTAATGGGCATTCAATTGGTGCATTCTACTTCCTACTACCCTCAAGGAAATGGCCTTGTAGATTCATCAAATAAGATCCTAATTAGAATCATCAGGAAACTATTGGAGAAGAATTAGAAGAGTTGGGATTCTAAACTAAAGTTTTCTCTTTGGGCTGATAGAGTGACCAACAAAAAATCAATAGGGACTTATCCTTTCAAGTTGGTTTATGGTACTGATGCTATTCTCCCCATTCAGCTGGTTCTACCAGTAGAAAATTTCTTTCACGAGGAACAGGATGAACCAAATGACATGGTAACAAGAATGGTTGATCTAGTTGAGCTGCAACAAGTCAGAGAAAAGTTGCTGGAGAAGTCAGAAGCTCACCAAAAGAAGATAAAAAGTAATTTTGACAACAAGGAAAAGGTGGAAACTTTTTAGGTTGGACACTGGGCTTTGAAATGGGATGCTGTCAGACAAGATAAGGGAAAGAATGGTAAATTTGATTCTCTGTGGATAGGACCTTTTGTGATAGCTCAGGTGCAAGAGGAACAACAATTTCAAACTACAAAATCTGGAAGGTGAGGAGGTGTTTGATGGCCCAGTTAATGGGCGATATCTGAAACTCTATTTAATTTAACGCTTAAAATCCTTGTCATTGCAAAAAATAATTTTTGTTTTTGTTTTTTGCAAAATGAATCCATGCCCAATGGAAAACCAGAAGATAGGTTTAAGCTTTATTTTTCCAAGAAAGGCATTTGGTCTAGGGTTCTTGGGACCTCACAGGGAGGTTCCCATCCCTGAGTAGGAGCCAGATGTTATCTCCTAAATAAACTAGTATTCAATAAATCACACTCAAATAATTTATTTTGTGTAGTGATGAAGGTTTCATGGCACATTATGAAATATTTTGGTGTTTAATAAAGTTTGGAACACCTTGTAATCTATTTTTTCCCATAAAAATTGAAGTTTAGCTTTCGGTGGCTTAGGAAAACATCTCAAATGTTCATTAGCCACTAAAAAGCCTAGATTTCGGCAGCTTAAAAATGGAATTCAGAGCTACCTTAGCCATCAAAAAGACCAATAAAGGTAAAACGGTTGGCACATCCATCACACTCAACAACCATCAACAAGAAGAGCACCGCCATTAAGCCATTAACCATCAAAAATACAGGACCTACAATAAATCATGAGTTGGTAAGAGGGGTTGTTATGAAACTGAAGTGACCTATCAAAACCCAAACCCTCTCCACCCTCCACCTATCTCATGTCTGTGATCGAACCACCACGAAGCATTTGTTTCAAGTTTTAATTATTACGACACTTTCTAGCTAGTGCGTCTCATCAGAATATACCATCACCCTGCTCAAATCACAATTTCCAGTCAGCTCCCTCAAAATCAGTGCCCCTTCATTAATTCATTCCACATTTCTTGCATGCATCCTCACTGAGCCAAGATCCCATGAATTCAACGCTCCAATTGCCTTCTCCAAGGTTTGAATTTTCAATTTTACAGGTACATAAGAACAATCCAGGAAATGAAGAAAGGAGGAGGACTTGCCCTAAGAAAGGAACTGGGTGATATTGGATACCTTGAATAAAACCCAGAGATATGTCAACTTTTCAAAGACTCGAGATGCTATAGGTTCTACAAAATTATTAAAGGATCCCATCAACAAGTGGCAGAAGCCTTTTCTCTCTCCTTTGATGGCTCAAAAGCAGTGATTGACAGAAAATAATTCCAAGTGGATGAGGTTATGATTGTTGAAGTAACAGAGCTCCCAAGGACTGGGGAAATCTGGTTCAAAACCACTATCACAAAGAATGTATAATTCAGGTTTTACCTGAATCCTGAGCACAAGAACATTGTATGGAAGAAGAACATTCCTACATCCTGGCTTGAGGAAAAATGGTAGCACTTGTTGAAGTCAATTTTGGTCTACATAACTTGTGAGGGCAATTATAATAGGGTAATGATATACCATTTAAATTTAATGAACCATTTCACTAGAAGGAGTCCCCTGAACTTTCCTTTTTACCTATACAAAATCCTGACTAAAATGGCCCATCAAGTTAAAGCCATGCCCACCAAGATTGCAGGAAGGCTATCCCATCATGGCTTGATTAAGTAAATTTTCCTTGAACTGCTGCAAACAAGGAACATGGCCTGGACATACTTCCTATTTTGGAACAAGTTTGAGATAGAATTGCGGCTAGAGGACAAAAGGAAGTCTTCTTCAAAAAAATTCCTCCACTCCCAGAAGTGGTAAGAGGAAGAGGAGGGCCATCTCTCCAATTGCAGTGGACCAGGCCTCTCCAGATCTGACTACGAAGGCAAAGAGGAACATGGGTTTCAGTGAAAATGCAGAGGAGGTTTCAGCACCAGAAAAAAATAGCCGCAACCTACCTTACTCTGATTCTGAGGATGAAGAGGAACAGGGAACTAACCGCAACCTACCTTACTTTGATTCTGATGATGAAGAAGAACATGGAACTAACCTAGCATATCAGGTTATAATAGGGCAGGAGGAGTTTCCATCACCTACACCAAATGAGGATCAAGGTGAACCAGTGGTAGAGGCTTCATCCAACAAACCTAGATCCCAAAAAATCAATCAGCTGCTGAGGCAGGTTTATGAGCTAGAAATCTTGGAGAGGGAAATCAAAAGAAGCAATGTGAGTTTAACCAAGAGGAACGCTGAATTGTATGACTCTTTGTAGGAGATAAAAAGGAATTATACCAAGATGGAGGAAAGTAATCTCAGGTTAATGAAAGAAAAAAAGAAGCTCTACAGGAAAATTAGGCTATCCAAGTTGCAAACAAGGAATTCAAGCCCTTAGTCTCAAGCTCACCAGAAGCTGGAAACCCTAGCAGAGGTAGTAATGAGCCTTTGTGTCCTAGAGGCAGCCTGTGATGCTACTTCCATCCCAAACCCTGGGCAAGCTATAGAGACACCAAAGGGTCAACACTAAAGCCTTAAATCATCAGGGTAAAGTGTGATGACAATTTTGATTAAAGTTTTAAAATAGAATTTTTGGTGGCTTAGGTGAACACTGCAGCTGTTCATTAGCCACTGAAAATAGATCTTTTGGCAGCTTACATGCCCAAAGTTTCGCTTCCTTAGACACCAAAAGCATAGAATGGTGCAGAAAATAATATTTTTGCACAAAACCAACTTTTGTTGATCCAAACACTTCATGGATTATTTATAAGGTTGGAAAATAATTAAAGGCATCAGTTTTTTGGCTCTCTTTCAGTTTTGAAGGTGCCAACGGGGTGAATTAGGTCACATATCGTACCTACTCTGACAAAGGGTGACTTGTCTTCCAAACAGCAAGTTTGAGTTCTACTTCAGTGTCTACTACAACTAGTAAAGAGTTCAAGTAGTAGGAAGATTTTTGGAGTTAGATAGATTGGCAATCAAATAAAGGATCTTTACCTATTTTTAGCAAATAGTTATGACTGTCGATTTTTAATAAATTCAATCCAATTATTTAGGATCTGGAATAAATTTTGTAAAGGCTATAAAGTCTGTGACTGCTGTAGCAGAAAAGGTTCAACTTCAGAGACTCTTAAACACTTTTGTATTCATGCTTCTCATGTTCTTGTGGATTAATACAAGCCCTTTTTCCATTACATGTTTGGATTTCATCTTCTTTCTGTTCTATACTTGTACTTGGATGTTTAATTCATGTTCATTCTATTTACCTAATACAAGATAGCTATCATGCTATCTCTATGTGGATAATTGGAATTGAAAGTATCTTTTCCTTGTTATGATTAGCCATTCATATGTAAGTGCCTTATGTGTGAATTTTCCAACATAATGAGAATTCTTTGTTTTTTCACCTTTATTACAAACCCTCTAAACATTGATAGTTAGAAGCCTTGTCTATTTGGTTGAGTTTATTCATTTCTTGAGTGAGTGCGGTCTTATTTGTCATCTCACTTGATCCATTGAGTAAACCATTGAAAAAATATTGAAGTTTCCAAGAATATTAGAGCTAAAACCTAGAAGAGTTTCCTAGAGAGATAACAAATTGGAAGCCATTTTACTCATTTTTATTGCATTGGGAGAAGGTTTGGTGCTTTTTTTGGAAGGGTCGAGATTGTGATTTGGGAGCTGTTTGGGAAAGAGCCATTATAGCCTGTATAAAATGAACCATGATGCATATGAGACTTTAAAAATGTACCTTACACATCCCCCTCCTCTTTTCATAAATTCAAGTGACTTTGGGACCATTTTAGAAGCCATTTCCAGCAATTACCCAGGGGGAATTGGAACCCCAATTTGCTAGTAAAGACTCCTACTTTGAAGAAAAAATTAAACAAGTTTGAAGAAGTAATTGGGGGATAATTAAAAATCCTTGAATATCATATTTAATTTATAATATCATTCATGTACCTTTCAAGAAAATTTGGGAGAATTTGGATCAATTTGGAGGTCTAGACATCAAAACTAGTTAAGGTCAAAATTCGGGAAAAAGTGAAAAAATTGGTCATTTAATAAAATTTCAAAAAGGGACATTACACCACACCATCTCAGCCTGAGATTCCCTGCCTTTCATGGGTTAGGAAAATATGATACAGAACAACATTGGTTTACATGCGAGGAGATATGGTTCATGAAGGATATGATAGATGATACTACAAAGATTGCGTAGGTAGAGATGACATTCCAAGACAGAGTACTGACATGGTACATAAGGTATAAGACTATTTTCCCCATAGGTGAAAACCAATCGTTAGATATGATTAAAGCATACCTTATTAAGGAATTTTAGAAGATGAATTCTAAGCTTTAGTGCATTATTGAGATTAAGTAAATTAAGCAGCAACTTGGTGAGTTTATTTGGGACTAAGAACAGGAATTGAACATTTTGCTGTATTGATTATGTTTTGAGATCCTCTATGTACAACACTGGGAATGGTTTATTTCGGGTATGTTTCCATATATCAGAGTACCATTAACACAAAAGAGGGTTGGTACATAGGAAGATACCCTCAATATCACAATCATATTAGAAGCAACTCCAGGAGGTGATGTGTCACCAAGAGTGGCATAAGTTCATATATAGCTCACTGAGATGATGGTGCAATTGGAACGATTGTCTACTAGTAAGGAATATAGAGAATGTGTGTGGTGTAGCTTTAAAAATATGTTCATCACAAGAATGGGTGCTTGATACTGAATAATTATTTGGGTACCAAAGCACCTAGTACTTTCCCGACAACACCTAAGTCCAAGTGGTGTGATATTTACTGCATATGGGGACACTCACCTCACTCACCTCCCAATTTCCCTACATTGTAGAAGTACTAGGTTTTTGTCGATGGGTGACCATTCTGCAACTTCTGCAAGTATGTTGGATATGATGTAAATAAATTTCATTCTCTATCATTGATAACGGATAATACAATCGATTCCTACCGAGTTCAAGGTGCTGAAGAGAATAAAGCACCTAACCCAGAAGGATAGTAGGGAGCAATACCCAGTGGGTTTTGATTCCACGTTAGATGTTATGGTGGAAGTGGAAGGAAAGTAATTTGTTTCAATTGTGGAAAGCCAATGAACTTGACAAGATTATGTACTAATCCTCACAAACTATGCACATATTTTCATAAAGAAGAACATGTGGAAAATACTACCCATACCAAGTGAAGAAATGGGAAGATGAAATAGATCATTGTAACATGGTGATTATGGAACCAAGGGGAGATAATAATGGAAAATATTTGGTGCACGTAAGTATAATTACCCAAGGAGGTGCTCAGACGGACCAAGATCTAATTGGGGAATGTAGTATATCAATTTTACTTGAGAAAAAATAAGGAAGGTTCTACAACCTCCACCTAAGTTTCAAGAGAAGGACCATGTACATATCCTATGTGAGGCACAAAGAGTGGTCAAGGAGGATGCCCGGTGGGAGGAAGAATTGCACCAAGACAATTTATGTAGAAAATATCAACTATGTCAATTGCATGAAGAATAAGATCACATAAGAAGAATGTGTGAGGAAGAATTACTACGTAGCACGTGTGCTAATGAGCAAAGGAATACCACACAACATGAGGCCACATCACACAAAGAAGAACAACCCAAAAAGACATACAATAGTTACCGATAATATCCAATAAGTACCTTTTATCAAATTCATGTCAATATATTGAATGATCCACATGCTATATAAATAAAGTAAAAAGCATGCTTGGAAAGTTACTATTTTGTAATGAGGATAAACTATCTCTTTGTTGGTTCCTAAAAGAAATGTGCATAGGGTATGAAATAAAAGAAGAACTTGGAAGGAATCCATGCTATCTCTAGATTTAGGAGGATTTGAAATGAAAGATGTCATGTTGGATTTGGAGGGCAGATGTGAATATTCTTCTTAAGAAAACCTAAAACTTGATGGGTAACCCAAAGCTCATTTTGTCTCCCATACAACTCATGTAATCAAACCGGTACAAAGTGTTCCCCATTAGAAGGCTAATCGATGTAGAGGTGAATGCAGATGGTGTAAAAGAAACATTAGAGTTTCAAGTGATTGAGATCCTAGAAGATGTTGATCCTACCCATCCATGTTACAGATTGACTAAGCATTCGATAATAATGTTATTTTGAACTTGAAGTAAATATGCATGTCCTTTGAGTTAGAGGAACTTTTCGTCATTTCTCCATTGGATGCCATAGAGGGAGAAAGATACATAGATCCATTTCATGATGACATTAGCAATGTAGAGATAGAGAACATATACAATGTCACCACTGGAACAAGAAGATTATATAAACCCTATGGAGGATGGAGAGACCAGTTGGCTTAGCATCCATTTGTTTGAAATTGACTCACAAGATGCAATGGATTGATGGAAGAACCAACTATATGAAGCATCCACCAGGCGTTAGAGGAAATTTGAGTTATAAATGGGAATCCTAAGGAAAATAATAAAATAATAGTTAAATTAATAAAATAATTTTATAACTTTTGAAGGAAAAGACCCAAAAACTACTTTTTGTTTTCATTTTTTAAACTTATATACATGTGCATTCACTCAAATTTCAAGTGGGAGAACGCATTTGATGTGGAATTAAATTATGCATAAAGTGAGTTCCCATGATGCATACTTTTGATGGACCTCGCCCCACTAAAACTAATATATACATTTAAAAATGTGTTACACATTTTTTTAATGTATTTCTTAGTTTTAGTGGGGCAAGGTCCATCAAAAATATGCATCATGAGTACTCGTTGGATGCATAATTTAATTCTACATCCAACGAGTGCTCCCTCTTGAAATTTGAGTGAATCCATGCGGAGATAAGTTGAAAAATATGAAAACAAAGGTAGTTTTTTTATGACAAATATGCCAAGTAAACCATTATGGTTGACTCATTCTCTTCAAACTCTATTGGTTCTTTAATCCCAATGCATCAATGGATCGTTTTCTTATAAGTACCATTTAAGACCCCAAATTTCCTCTAATGAGGTGCATGTACATTACAAAGTTTCTGCGATGGATTGGGTCATAGCTACACAATCCACAATGTTTGATGGAATAGAGAAGGTAGATGTTTTCCTCGAATATATGCAAGCTTGAGTTATGTAGGATTGATGGGTAGAAAATGGATTCTGTCACCCCAGGAATGCATATGCAACGGTGGAAGATGCATATAGTAAAATTGTGGATCCGAGAGGATGTAAAGAAATGTATCATAATCAGGTTCCAAGCTGCTTCAAACTTGGAGTTGCTTAATAGATTGACATTAGAGATATTTTTAGGTCTAAAATGGGCCTCATACGAGATATAATAAAATATTATGAGTTTTTCATTTTGTGTGAAATGTGTATTAGAAACTTACCTTTTACACTACAATCTACGCAAACCATGGTTAAATTAAATTGAAAAGTTGTATATAAATAAAATTAATTAATAACACTACATTGATGTGACTAGAAATAAATGAATGTGAGTACAAATAAATGTGAGCTTCCCAAAAAAAATCTTCCTTCAACAATTGATATTTTGAAATTATATATATATATATATATATATATATATATATATATTCAAAACATCATTTTTAAAAACCAACCTATAATTTAATGTATAATAAAATATACATTATATTAAATATATATATTTTAAAGGGGACATAAATCATATTTATTTTAAAAATAAAAAACCATAAGAATAAGATACATGATTTGAGTTAATATATAATACACTATATATTTAATATATGTAATATATTAAATATATTATATTAAAATATAATATATATAATATATAATACAATAATATTTGAATTCCTCTTTCATGATCATATATAGTAATAATTCTAGGGGGCTCACCCAAATGGGCCTCGCTCTATCAACTCCATTTTTTGGATCCTAACCCCGAAGGATCCAAAGAGTTGGATTTGTGAGGAATGACCCTCTAACCTCAATATAAAATGCTCTTGAAAT
>LPNX010073695.1:301898-324001 GCA_001517045.1 Pseudotsuga menziesii | reverse complement strand
TATATATATATAATATTTTAAAATAATATATTTAATAATTATATAATATCTGAACTCTAAAATATTTGAATTCATCTCCCAAACAATCAAAGTGATCTCTCTCTCTCTCTCTCTATATATACATATCTTAAAATTATGTGAGCTTTCTAAGTACAAAAGTCTTATCATGTATTAAAAGAATAAGCAATTAATTTTTTTTTCAAATTTATGTAGTACAAAGTTATATGAGTATTTTCGAAGTACATAGATTGTTTTTTTTTAAATATTATCAAAAGGAAAATTATATTATTATATTGAAAAAAGTTTGAAATAAGTACTTTACTTTATGATTTAAAAAGTACTTATAGAACTAGCATGGTTAACTATAGGTTCTCATCCACCATTGAAAACATGACAACTAACATTTTAACTCAAGCAATGGCACCTCAACCACAAGGGATGGTGTCGTCCTCTAAAATGTGTTTGGTTGATTTTTATAGTATAGTTTCTTTGTTTTGAGACACATTTTTTACCTCAAATCTTCTCCAATGAAGGAATTGAGGATTCCATAGAACACCTTGAGTTCTATCAGCAACAGTGGGAGATGAAGAGTGTATGTCATAGTTAATGGGTGCACCAATTCTACCATACCTTGGATGTTATATCGTGTAGTTGGTATGTTTAGTAGGAAAGAAGAAGGAAAACTAACAATTGGAAGAAAGTCGTCAACCAAATTTATTTCCACATTTTAGTTCATTGTAGGGATCCAAACCTGGACAAAGTCATCCATCACATGAAACATGTTATCTTTGGAGAAATACCACAACAAGATTTGACATAGAGGATCATTTGTTCTTATCACCAAGACTTGGTACAGATGAAAAAATGTTTATATTGTTGGAAATATGACATTAAGAAGCTTGATGATGACGAAGATCCATGCAGTATATATATCAAGGAAAATGTTGGAGAACATTTTGTGTGGGATGAGCCATCTTCAAACACTAAGCCAGAGTTCATAGAAACTCTCAATACAAAGAAACATAACATTGGTACTGAAGGGGATCCCAAGATGGCCATAATAGGAGACTATTGAGACTTAGAGTCAGTTACCCAGATAATCAACCTATTAAAAGAGTATACATATTTGTTTCTACATAGATTCTCAGAGATGAAGAGGATTGCATGAGTTCTCAAAGAAATGAATATTAAGTTTAAAGAGGGGGACAAACCAAATAAAAGAAGGCCATAAATATTGAACCCCCACTATAAGGAAAATGTGTGCAAAGAGGTAGACTGTATGCTGCATGTAGGGATATCTTCCCATTATAAGAATCAAAATAGATTACTCTCATCATGATCCAAGATAAGAAGTCAAGATAAAGTATGTTTGTGTGGATCTACACAATCTAAATGCAACATGTATACACAAATTGTTCCCTATAGATTGCATAAATGAGGAGTTCTGTAATGTAGGGGGGCGTGAATCCTATTCATTCACTAATGGGTTTTCTGGTTACCATTAGGTGTGTATAGTAGAGGATGATCGCATGAAAACCACTTTTGTGAGTATTTGGGGATATTTTTCCTACAATGTCATACCGTTTGGATTGAAGAACATGGAAATTGTGTTCTCCAAGATATTTGTAGCCACATTTAAAGAATTTTTGCATAAAATTTTGGAATTCTATCTAGATGACTAGATAGTGTTTAGTATATTTAAAGATCATCTGTAGGTTTTGTGATTCATGATCAATTTCTTCCAACAGATGCAAATATCTCTCAATTTGAAGAAGTGCATTTTTTGTACACCATTTGGAATTCTGTTGGGACATGTTTTATGCAAGGAAGGTTCTCTAGTCGACCCAACAAACATTGTAGTCATAGTCAATATGCTATCCCCAACACATGTGAAAGTATTACATGAGACAATGGTACATACTAGCTACTACAAAAATTTTATCAGTAGTAATGGAAGCATAATAGTGCCATTGGAGGAGCTGTTGAGAAAAGAAGTTAAGTATGAATGAATGCAGAGTGTCAACAAGTGGTTGATACGCTGAAGGGGAAATTGGTAACTTCCGTAATTCTCATCTCTACTAACTGGACCCTAATTCTCATCTCTCATAACTGGATGTGCATATTTCATGTTTATGTATATGCATCATCAATTGCATTGGGATTCTTCCTATCCTATCCTAGGGAAGGAGACATTTATCATCCCATTTCCTTCACAAGAATAAAGCTATCTACAATAGAGAATAATTATACCATGATTGAGAACGAAGGATTGGAAATAGTATATGCATTACAAAAGTACTGTCTTGTTGGAGAGTTCCTTCAAGTTTTTTTATATACCACTATGCTTTAATATACATGGTCAATAAGCCAGTGTTGGGGGGGCACATTTGTTGATGGTTTCTCAAGTTTCAAGTGTTTGAATTTGAAGTTTGTTGTCAATCCTGGAAAGCACAATATTGATCTATATCATTTATTAAGGCTTGAATATGGCGAGGAAGGATAAATTATGGATAATGACTTGTCGGATGAACCCAATTGTTTCATACTGAGGGATTATTATACCAGTTCAATGAGATACCAACATTTATGGCTTCTAGTCATGCATCATATGATTATACAATTACAAAATGCATACCATTGGTAATGTGCAATGAATATTTTTAGTTGAGAAATCTATACAAGCTGGTAGGTAATCGTATACTTCACATGTATGTCCCGAAACATGAATGATATCTTCTCTTATGGGAAGAAAATGAAGGAACTATAGGAGAGAACTATGCAGGGAAGGATAGCACACACAAGGTGTTGCATGCAAGGATTGGGTGGCCTTGATTGTTTCAAGAAGCTAAAATGTACTGCAAACAATTCAATGTTTTCTATTGAGTGGAAAAAATATCGAGTAGGGAATAGATTATTCTTTTTCTTGTCATTACTCTTGAGCCATTTGATAAATGGGATATTAATTTTGTGGGTCTAATCAACCCACCAACACGCAACAACAACACATGATATATCACCATGACAAATCATCTAACAAGATGGTATTACCTTTGCATATTCATGGCCATATTTTGGGTCTTTCAATATTGTTACACCACCCAAAATTACAGTTTTTTCCTATGATTGACAGACATTTCCATTAAAAAAAGAGGCTTTGTGAGTGAAGTGAAATGGATAAAAAACATCCATAGATTAAAATATCAAGTGAAGAAATTGTTGTCATGGAATGATAATTAGCTTACCTCATTTGAATCAATAGGAAATCCCTTATTTAATTTTAATGCAACAATAAGAGGTTTAATAGAGGAGGCTATGGTAAACATCTTCGTTGACAACCCATTTATACAACAATTCATTGCAATGTTATAATCATCACTAGGTTTTACAACAATAGATGGGCCTCTTGTTTGAATTATCTCAACTTCAACAGATGGAAAGGAACTCTCTTTTTTTGAATTTTCTAAGTCTGCCATATATTGATCCATTTCACTCAAATTGGGTTCTCTATTAGTTCTTACAATAATTTTCAACACACAATGTATTTGAAGTATAGAAAAAACAAAAAGGTAGAATACAATGTACACTATTCAGCAAAAAAGCCATATACTTACACATATTTGTTGTTTGTCTATCAACATGCCCTGACCCAAAAAATATCAACCCTTCACAAGATATATTCATTTATTTCCTCTTGCATTCTTTTCCAAAATCTATTTAGCACACATACTTTCCTTAAAATATTCCCACTGTTTGGGAGTCAAGTTGCTCTCCCTATATTTTCCATCCAAGATTAATTTCTTGCATTTATGCCTGAATTATTCATCTAAAATGTCATTCTATACTTGTAATATTTAATATAAATCCTACCATAACCGGTATCAATTTTTTTTTCCATTTGTTGGATCACTAGATCAACATTTCTTGGATCTTGATATGTAAAGTTGGATTTAGTAACATCCAAAAAAGACCTTATTCTCAATCCCAACTTTGTGGACCACCTTGAAGCATTTGGTCCAGTAGGCTTGCCATATTTAACCTCAACCATGTAAGCCATCTTCCCTTCTAATTTTCTTTCGTTTGTTTCCCTTTGTGTGCTCCTATACAAGAGTCGAATAATTCCATGTCTTTTGATGAAAGGTGATGGATCTTTAGAACTAATTTTGGGCATTGAAAAACCACTCTTATTTGTGGATATACTAGTTTCATCTCCTAGAACAATCTTTGGAGGAGATGTAATTGGTGTTTTTTCTAAGGATGAAGGATGAAATGGTTCCTCATAATTGGCCACAATAAGTGTGGCACTAGGTATCTCACCAATCTCCTCAACAAGTGTGTCACTAGTTAGATCAAGAATATCCTCAACAGGTTTGACACTTGCTAGGTCACCAATCCCATCATATGAGCGTTTAGATCTTTGCTTTAATTTTAAATAAATCTCTCGCAAGGCCGATTGTCCAGAATATGCCATTTTTTTCAAAAAAACTTGGACATTATGATCTCATATATGAGGAAGTTGATCATTAGTATCATTATCTTCATATTCGTGTATTTATTTACCAAGGCATTGTATTATACGAGATGGGAATGATTTTCCTTAGATTTCCTTTTGTTTTTTATGATTATTTTTTGTAGAATCCAACATTCCCCTATAAAGAAAAAAAAATTACCAATTAGAATCAAAATCATATATGGCCTACATCATGAAATAGATTATATAAAACTTTTGTGAAATATGCATAGAGGTGAAAAGGTATGAGGAGTAACTACTTACTTAATTCCCAAACCAAGGGATGTCAAATATTCTTCATTTATTGCGATGCGGTCTTTACAAACACACTCATATTCTGTCACATTTTCATCTTTGTTTGGGTCACTTTTACGTTTCAACCCGTTATTCTTCATAGCCTATATGTCCAAAAATTCTCTTGAAAAACATCATTAGTGCATGTGCAAATAACGACTATAAAATATCTAAATTCAAATGCTCATGACAACATCAAACACTTAGTTCTAAAGTTCGAATTGCAATGTCTTTGAGATGGAAACCATTGATCTCTGTCTCATAAATACATGCAATGATGAGAGTAATAGATTCATTTTAATTTCTATTGGATAGCAAGAACCAAGTAGTTTAATGAATCTATTTTCTACATTAACTATTCAACTCTTACAACATGAACACTAACTGGATCCCATTGGAATTACAATTGTTAAACAACATATGCAAACTAACACAAGAAATTAAACATTACACATTACTGAAAATAAGTAGAACATGACAAGAATAAACCACATATATCGTGTATGTAGAGATGAAAAAAACAAAAATGAAAATGTTGCATATCAAATATCATTAAAGATAAATTCCATACAAAGTTTAGTACAACCCTTTGGCTAGCTAATCCCAACGGACAAAATAATAAAATCCATTTACATAGTGAAAGTTCATTCCATAAAGTTACAGTGACAATTCATCATCATTATCATTTGCATTTCCATCAAGATCACAATCCTGATCACTCATATATTCATTTGCTTGATCTTATTCACCATCATCATACAATAGATTCTCCTGACCATGCATTACATTCTCTATCTCAAACTCTTCATTGGGAAGAAAATTTTTCTCATAAAATACTCTATGGACATCTTCAAATTCTTATTCCAATGTTTCTTGTAAACTATTACACCTCCCATCGACCATTATATTAACACATTGAATGGATTTCCTTTTTGAACGAGGCTCCATTTGAATGACATATGACCATCATGGGATTGTCATATCGTCAATTAGAAATTACTACTTAATTTGAAGAGGCGAAACGTATGGATCATAAGTCTTTGATAATATTTGACTTGTATTTGTAAGTAAAAATACATACTCATCATGTTGTATTGTAGATGGTTTGATCCATTTACAATTTAATAATATAGGACTAGTTTGTCCATAATCAACTTGAATAATTTCTTGTATGAATCCAACATATAAGTTCTTTTCGGTGTCGTGATGAAATTCAACACTAACAACACAATCACAATTTTCCTTTCCTGTGTCATTTTCTTCTAGTCTTAAATTACTACCATAGGCCCAAATCCCACTAAAACGATAAGCATATATATCTGGAGGTCATGAAAGATCAATTTCCTCGATCGTTAGATATTTAACTTGTTGTTGTGCATAATTTATCGCATCAACACTCCAATCATCAAATTTTGGAAAAGTTGAACCACCTACAATATTTGAATCCTAAAGTCTATGATTTCGAGATGGATGTTTCCCTGTTTGAATCTCTTCTTTGTATTTTCTGCATAGAATATGAACATACATGCTAGTAAGAATGATAACAATTTGGCTATTAGATGAAATTAAATAGATAAATTATCATGCAAAAAAAAAATTCACATGCGCCACTTATCAAATGTGGATGTGTTTAAAAGAACATAGGCATGTATCGAAGTTCTTTCCTCATTTTATAGCTTGAAGTGATGTCCATTTCCTTCTAATAATTCACCTACAACTCTCTTATATTCATCATCATCCCATACATGTCGATTGACACTACTAAAATCCTTCATATATTCTATGTGAAAACCTATGGCCTCTCGCATTAAATATCCCTCACACATGGTACCTTCTGGTTTTTCCTTATTACGAACAATTTTTTTTAGAAGATTCATATATCATTTTATAGGATACATCCACCTCATTCTTATTGGGACACAATGCTCTAGTTCATTTTCTAGATGCATAAGAAGATGCATTGAAATATTGAATATTGTTAGTGTAAATTCTCATTCTAATAAGAAAAGGACTTCAACAACCTCTTCCCTCAAATTATCAAAGTTTGAAGGTTCTAGCATATGCAAACTCATTCTCTTTAATATTAGGCCAAACCTTATAATTTCCAATCTTGGCCCCTTTTTCCAAACTTGATATGACGACAATAGGTAAAATATCATCGATTATGACATGATAGTAATGGGTCTTGAGGCCTATTAATATATTATTGTCAATTTGTCTTCTAATATTACTACTTACATATCCAATAGGAAAGCGAGTCTAAGACATCAACTTTAAGAATTGTGCACGTTGTTCCTTTGTCCACACATAAGGAGCAATAGGATTTCTATATTTTCTATAACCACATTTTCAACCCAAATTTCTCAATGAATCTTTAGTTCTTGAAGGTCTAGGCATGATGAAATTGTATCATATGCACAAAAAATAGTTTCTATAATAGAAAAATCTATGTTCTTCTCAATATGCATAAATTCAACAATATGCCTAATGGATATATGCTTAAAGTATGGCAATTTGTAGAATATGCACAATATTTTTACACCACTATCATTAAGTGGATCATTTTTACTACCACAAATTCCACCATCCTTAATAAACTGCATTCTTTTTTCTCCATTCTTAATAATGTAATCACTTGTTATTGTCAATGGTGCTTCATGATTCTCTTCTTGACCATTGAAACGTGAATTTTGTTGATGACATGGATGCTCCATTTTAAGGCAAGTACGATGTCCACAATAAATGCACTTACACAAGCTACTTTAGTGCCTCACAAAATCGTTAAATATGCAAGTCGGACATCCATGGTATCCGTTAACATTTAGACTAGTCAATGTGCCATATGCAATAAGATCATGTATTGTAAATGATAAAGAAGCTATTAAAGTGAATTGGATAGAATAACCATCCCTTAAAATTTGAATTGCTTCAATTCATTTCCATAATTCTTCTAGCTCATCAAATAATGGCTCTAAATACACATAAATTGTATATGAAGTCACACTTTTCTTTCCTTGTATAATTACTTACAACATCAAGAATAATTATTTGGTTTCTAACCATGGAGGCAAGTTATAATTTATTAAAAACACTGGTCATGTTGACCATTTATTACTCTGATCTGAGAATGGGTTCACACCATCTAGAGATAAAACAAGCCTCATATTATGAGGATCTTAGGAGAAATTAGGTCATTTGTTGTCAAATTCCATCCACATCTTAGAATGAGCCACAATTTTTTTTTCCATTAGTGCTCTTATTTTGGGCATGCCGTTGCATAAGCTCAACAATGTCTCGTAATTTGTACATTCAAAGAAACTGTCAGATTAGTGGAAAGTGGCAAAGAAACTTTATAGGAGTTGGAACCAACTCCTATGTCCTAAATGTGTGAAATGTCCTAAGAAACTTATTCCTCCCTTCTTTACATTTAGGACATTCCATCTCACTTATAATTTTTCTGCGGAATAATGTGGAACCATTCACACATGTGTGGATGTTTTTGTACCCTAATCCTAGCTAAGCAATTTTTGCTTTACATTATCTCTGTTTTGTTGGAGATGTGGAGTTAGGTGGTAACAAATCATGTAAAAATACCAATAAATAATCAACACTCTCATTTTTCCAACCATGCATTGTTTGCAAGTTAAGAAGTGCAAGGATTGTTGTTAAATTTCTAAACTTACAAGTACCATACATAGGTTTTGAATCATCCTCCATCAACTTGTGCCAATCATACTTGAATCCCTCATTCAACATTATATAAACTTGAATCCCTTCATATAAGGTTTTGACCTCTCCATATGTGTTTGTTGCCTCTTTGTTTATGTTTGGAACCTCTATGTCTCTCATGCTATGCAATTGTAACCTATCTGGATAATAATTTTGAGCGAAAGGTCTAATCCCAATATGACCAAATTTTAACATATGTTCATAAATCACTTGAATTTTTCTAATATTCCCACCACAAAAATCATTACATGGACATGCATATTTAAGAAATCTATTCGCATCAGCTATTCACTCTTCATACATAAGGTATTCAGTAGTTGTCAAAATTGGTGTTGACTCATCTTCAATTTTTTGCATTCAACTATGAAACTGATATGTTAACTCTAAATTTCCACTCTTTTAATCTATCTTGTATTCAATTGAAATGCATCAAAACCAATTTGTAGATAAAAAAGGAAAAATGATCAACATTAATCATAAATCTTTTTTAAATTTTGATACAACAATATAACAGTCAGATCCATATTTAGAGGGAGTGAAGTGCATGTGCATAAGGCCCAACAATTTGAAAGGCTATGTTTGGTAGGTGAGTCTGGTGGATTATGAAATCCATAAATATGCAATTATCCTTGATTCCTCCTTCAATTATTGCACAAAACCCCAAGGATTCCTAACACATTCTACAAGGGAATATGAAGGCCATACTCATTAGATGTGGCTTGACCAACACAAAGAAAATAATTGAACATGACATGGGTACAACAAAGAATTTTTTTGAGGAAAATAAGAAAAAAAATGTTATTTCCCCACCTTCATGGTACACATTGGCCTTGTGGGTGAAATGGTTGTCTTCCCGCTATGTTAAATTATGACCAACTTTGAGGTTTCTAGTATTGAGGCATGACCTTGTGGGATTCCTTGGAATGAGTCGTGGCCTCTCCTAGGAAAGAACCATGATCTTTGTGGATTTTTTGGATAGAATCATGACCTTTTTGGGATGGTTGGATAGCATTGTGAGATGAGATGTTTGGAGTAGGTTGTGACCTTTTTTGGGATGCGAAGATGGGTTGTGACCTATGTTGAGTCTTGTAGAATTAACCATGAGTGTTCCTTGGGATACCTTGACTAGATATTTGGCCTGCTGACTATTATGAGGTCTTTTCTATGAGTGTGTTGTTGTTGGTACCTACCATGAACTTTACTAGGGATGTTGTGGCTCTTGTTCAGCCTGTTGCAGCATGTCGAGCCTATTTAGACTTTATAGATGTTTATTGTGCTCCTTTTCAGCCTCCTTGAGGCTCCTACTATGTATGGAAGTGTTTTGTAGTCTAATAGACATGATAGAGTTTGTGTTAACGATTCCTTTGCACAATTGAAAGGAGATTATATTTTCTTGATGTATGACTGTTCTAAGATAATGTCATGTATTGTAGAAAATGGATTGAAAGTTCATCCTCATTTCTAGATTGTTTTGATTAATACCTTGATGTATGTATTTGTATCACTCTTCCCTACTACTACCTATCTATATATCTCTCAAGTATGTTCATTTTTTCATTAGTGACTTGTCTCCTAAGAGACAAAGTCTAATCATAATATATATCTGAGTATATAAAGGAAGGTTTAAACCACATTGTTTTCTTCTTTTTGTCTATTTATAATTTTATTGCATGTGCAGGTATAAAATTATTCCAAGTATTTTATATTTGAGCATGTTGAAATTACTCACAAGAGGTGTAATTACACCTAGGATTCCCAACACATTCTACAAAGGAATATGAATCCCATACTCATTAGATGTGGCTTGACCAAGACAAAGCAAAGAATTGAATAGGACATGGCTACAAAAAAGAATTTTGTTGATGCAACTAAGACAGAAACTATTATTTCCCCACCTTGATGGTACACTTTGGTCTTGTGCGTGAAACAATTGTCTTCCCACTATGTTGAAATACGACCACCTTTTAAGTTTCTAGTATTGAGCTGTGACCTTATGGGTTTCCTTGGAATGAGCTATGACCTCTGCTAGGACAGAACCTGATGAGAAAGGTTGTCATTGATGACAAGACATTAATGACAAAGGATTAATGAATGTTGATGACATGGTAAGAAGAACATGGTAGTTTGGGTATTGGATCCATGGTATGGGCATTGAAACACCGAGTGGTCCAAATGACCCATTATGTGGTCATTTGTGGGTAGAGTGGTTATTTGTCACTTGATAAGGTCACAGAACCCTTGGACATGAGATGAGTCCAGTTGCACTTGTACTTGATAAAGAAGCCACATATATGGTGACATGGTTCATGTTAGATCAATATGATAACAATCATGGAACCATGGATCTTGGAACCCATGTACTTGGAAGATTGTTCTTAAAACCCTTGCACATATGTTAATGTAGTCGCCTCAGTAAATTTATGAAAACATGTGTATAAATAGAAGGAAATTCACCTCATTCCATAATGGAAGAAAACATGCTTAATATCATCTCTAAATTCAAGTGGACAAGAGGACATCCACAGGTCTTATTTATGAATTTTTTCAAGTGTTTAAACTCTAAAATTTAGGTTTGTCCACTAGAGTAGCAACAACCATGGGAATATCATGAGGAAACCATAATATGAAATCAAACTCTGATCTCTATTAAAGATTGTCGCATAAAGGAGCACAAGAAGGTTTTTTTGGTTGTAAAGAGATCTCTTAGAAATTGGGTATATAGCAGTAGAGGAAGGTCATTGACACGTGACTTAAGGATATTAGCTGTGTATAAGTTCAAGTGTGTCAAATATCTAATTTTTGGTGAACCTAATGGATTGAGGAAGCCTCAGTAGAAGTTTAATATTCATTTATGATTTTGGGTGTACACTTACTGATGCAGCTATAGTATTGATCCATGTTTGTAGTAGAGATAGTTAAAGTTTTTTTTTATTGAGCTTGATTTCGGTGGCTAGAGTACATTGAAGGATCCAAGTAGTAAACAATTGTTGAAGCTATTTTCCCTTCTATTAATATAGAAGTAATGGGTTTATCATTTTTTGTGTGGATACAAGTAGTAGTCCAATGCTATCAAGGTGAATATATAACCTTTGGTAGATTTTCTACAGACTTGCAGAAGGTATACTGGGAATTGACTGTTTTCCACCTAGTTCAAGTCTACAATCAAGTTACTAGTATGACAAATTTATAATGGAAATCCTATTATGGATAAGTTGGTGGACATTAGAAGACTCTACATGAATGGCATATCTTTGAAGACATGATCATATGATGATGACATTTATCATATTGAGTTGATGACATGAACACTGACATGAAAAATGACAATGAGATGACAATAATGAGCAATTTGAAAAGTGACATGGCATAGTTGATTGAGTGAAAGAAGCATGTGATAAAAATAAATCTAGGTCTAGAATACATTCTTAATTGGAGATAACAAAAACCAAGCTGAGTCTTGGAATAGGAATTGGTTCTCTTCATCCAGTGCTCATGATCTTTGTTGATGACATCTATAACACCCCGGTTTTGACCCCGTTTGCATTAATACAAATGTTGTAAATAATCATGGTGAGGAGCTAAGGGAAAAGGCCCCACCATTGATTTAGTTATGTTATGTTTCAGATTGGAATGGTAACGATGGTATATCAGGACATACGACATATATTAAATTGTGGCATCATTTAAACAGGCATTTTAATTAAGTAACCCAACCATNTCCAAAGGATAAGGAAGGGGAATGTTGAACATTGAGTCATGGGGGAAGAGCCATGTGTCACCACTCTCTTTTTCTCACCACCACCTTAGTTATTCCATTGTTATTTTGGGGCAGCAATTGGCTGGCAGAAGACCACCATGCTCACACTCTCTCCATGGCGTGCCTTGGGGTAGCAGATGGTCTGTCCACTAGGGGGATTGAGAGTCTGTTCATTTCCCTCACGCTGGGCAGAGTTAAAAGGTTCCACATTCCATTGTTGGGGGTTTTCCTTCCCTCTCTCATGGTCGATTGTTAGTCTGTGAGTTTTCTTCCCCGTTCACACAGAAAGATGGTTCTCCTCTGCCTCATGGATTTGTTGGCCTGTGGATCAATTATTTCCTCTGTTCACGCAGAGTTCTGTGTATTTTTCCACCATTTTTAGACTACATAATGGTTTTTTTATTTCCATTGTTGAATCATGGTTTTAATGGAATCAATAGTTCTATTGGTTGCATCTTTTTCCATCATGCATAGTTGGGAGTTGTTCTTTCCCCATTTTTTGCCTATGTAAATTCTCCAGCAGTTGCATTGATGATCGGGTGTTGTGGCTTCATAGTTGTTTGTGGGATGCTATTTACCCACGTTTTACTTGGCTTTGTTTTCCCTTTTTGTGGTGGTATCGCTTGAATAATTGCTGAGAGTTCCTTCATTCTGGTTTATTGTGTTTTTCCCCTGTAAAAGATTGAATAACTGTTTGGCTTCTTGCATGCAGTGGTTTTGTCCTCGGAATGCATTGGAGTGGTGAATGAGGGCCTGAGGTTCTTGATAAAATTGGTGGGTTGAGAACCACATAGGCAGACCTACTGAGCTAAATTTATTCTCCACAACCCTTGAATAGAACTGGAAGCGAGATCAGGGTCTAAGGGATTGCGTTGCAGAGAAGGGACTGATTTCCTTGTGTTGGGTGTGTGTGGGTGTTCTAGAAGCCAGGTTGGTTCTAGTGTTGGTGTCTGTAGCTATTCACTAAGCTCACTAGCTTAGCATTTATCCTTTCCCAGCTCTTGGATGGCCTGATAAACCCAACTTTGTTGGCTTGGCTGATCTTTTGTTCACCTGATAAACCCAACTGTGTTGGCTTGGCTGAACTGTGTACCCTTGTGGTGTTGTTATCCTTAGCTATGTGTAAGCCTGTTAGTTCCTTATTCCTTGATGTTATAGCTAATTTTACCACTCCAAGTGATTCACACTTGTATGGCCTTCCTCTATCCCTCTGCAGACTCCTTAGACCCCTTGGACCACTTTTTGTCCTTTGATGTTTCCTTGACCATCCCTAAAAACATGTGAAAAATGATACACATGATTTTTAAACCCTTAATCACGTATATATGTGGGTTTGACCACTAAAAATGTGTACATCAGGATGTGTACAAAATCGAAATCCTTTTGGAGTTTTCCTTGACATGGATCCAACTCACTTGATTCCTGGCCTTCCCTATGCCTTGATATCGCTCAGATTCGACCTTTCCTTACCCCTTTGAAAAGCTATATAAGGAACTCTATGGTACATTGAAGGCATATGAGAGAATTAAGAGCAAAGAAACTATAGTCCATTGTTGACGGAACTTATGCTTGAGTCTGCATTCCTTTGTCCCTTGGAGCACTTTTGTGTTCTTCCCAAGCTTGTCTTTTGCTTGTGATATTGCTATCGAGAGATGGAGGATTGAGTTGGTGGAGGCCCATGTGGGGGATTCAGTTTCTCCGATTCGCAGACGTGTTGACAGAGGTTGTATCTATTGTAATATCTGATTTTATATTAATAGAAATATCTTTTCCTGTCCAATAATGTGTGTTTGAATGAATATTTCATCCATGGGTGTTTTCAAATGCTTATACATTTTTTATTATATATGCTAGAATAGATCTAACACCAATATATATAGTGTGCTTGTATTGTTTACTTGTTGTTGATGAAGTAATCTATCAATTCAAGCTGAAGTTGGAAATATCAACGGGGATCTACTTCAACCGTATGGAATAAGGTACAAGGTCTGATCCTTTAGTGTTAGATGTTTAATTTATATTGCATATTGGAAAGGATTGATTTTTGGAGTCAAGCTATCTATTGTGGTACCCCAAGCCATAGGAATTTCTCTCTATAACAGAATTGGCAACTCTGCTGGGGAGTTCCTAGTAGTTGTCCTTTGGGGTTTTTTTATCAGCATTCAATGACTTTGAATTTCTCTTTCTCTCTTGTTTTTGTGTCGGGTCTGGGGGCATGTTTTCCTGGTAGTGTCTGATTGGTGTGAATTTCATCTCAGCTTGTCTATTTGCCTTTATTTTTATGCACTTTTCTTCCTGTACACAAGTTTCAAACTCACAATCGCGTATACACGCGGTTTTCTCTGCTATTTCCACGTATACATGCGGGTTTACTGCAAACAATTGTGTATGCCCTTAGTTTTTCCTTTTAGAGGAAGTTAAATGGTTGTTGGGTGAAGTTTGATGATTGTTGATTCTCCTTTGACATTGGTAGAGTCCGTATACACCTCTGTTTTTTACCAGAGATGTTTCTTTTGGGGTAAATTTTTTTTAAAGAATGTTCTTATCATTACATTTTCAATTTTTTGTTTTGGGATTAGTGCATTAGATTTATTTTACCTTAGTGCTTTGCTTGAGTGCTACTTGAGTGTGCTTGTAGAGTCTGGGGGTTGTAGAATCATTCTTTTGCTTTTTATATCTCATTTTATTTAAAAAAATCCAAAAATATTTGCTTATCATCATGCATTGCATTTTGCATTTTACATAAGTACTTGCACTAGATTTGCTTTGGAGTATTAGTTAGGATTTCATATAGGAAATCTTGCATTTATCATTTGAAGAAAATTGTGCATTTCACGTAGTAGCATACCCCGTTTTCATGGACATAATGCATTTGCATTGATTGTTAGGTGTGCATTTTACTTCATGTTGTGTCATAACACCATTAGTTGCACAACCATATCCCTCTTTTGAGTAATAAATCCAATTAAAATCAACGTCTAATTAAAATGAACTACACTATTTTATTTTATAGGGTTCACCAACAAGATTAAGTTTTAGCGTCTTGGAATAGTTCATTGTGAGTAAATTCTCCAAGAACACTAAACAACAACATGTATGTGTCTGTCCAGGTGAGTGTGTGAAATCCTTGGTATAACCAGTGTTTCTCAGGATCCTCCTATCGAAAGGGAGTTAAGCACGAGGTAGTGTGAGCAGTTATTGATAGGGACGACCCCTAGTCATAACTGAGTAGAACCGAAGATATTTCCAGGATTGTATTCGTATTTGGGGGCTCTTTCGAGAGTTTCAGGCTTTGCTACCCTTCCCATACGGTCAATCCCGCCTACGACTGTCCGCCTGATCATTGATTATATTGAGGTGACCTTAGTGGCCTTACCTAGGATATCGAGGGGGTACTTTGCAGGGGTTATTCTGTGGGTGTCCCAACCAGGTTGGGGTCGGACAACATAGTCGCTTTACACGTTGAAGCTAAGGGCCACAATAATTGGTTATGTACCTCTGCTTGTTGTGTATGGGAGTCTCAAGCCTCTCCTAGGAGAGAAATACCTGCTTCATTCGGGATCTCACTTATCCTACCCTTGATTGCTTGTCTTTGGCTTTATATTTTATTAGTGATTGCTCTGTGCACGTTAGCTTTCCTAGGGTTTGCATAGATAGAGAGTCTTTTATATTTTTTGAGTCATTGTGGATTCAAGTGTGGCTCCTCACCGTTCTCGTCATTTATTAGGACTTCCAGCTTCTACATCTCCTCCTCCTTCGGGAGAGAGAAATAGACAGTCTAGGTGGACTACTTTTCACATTGATTCACACACCATGGGAGACCATATAGAAGTTATTACTGAACCACCTTCTCCCATTCAGGTGGAAGATGGGGAGTTTACTCCTACCTATGATCCTTCACTCGACTTGGCTGAGTTAGGTCCTATGATTTTTGAGATAGGAACCTTTCATGATAGACCTACTTACTCTAGGGTTGACTCCCCATTGACGCATTGCCAGTATGGAATGTCGGAGGATGACGAGACTCAATTTGAACCTGCGATCACTAGTTATGGTAGTTATGGTATGTCTAGTTTTCTGACACATGATTTGGCATTTCATGTTGGATCTGAGTTTGAGCCTAACAATATGCCTGTGGGAACTCTCATTACTTACCATGTGGAGAGGTTTGGGAGCACTAGTCACATTGCACCTTCCATCTCGGCGGTGGAAGCTACATCACATATTCCTCCTAGGTCTAGGGTTAGTGATCCTATTAGGATACTAGATCTGAGAGGAGTGACTATAGGGAATAGTACGCACATAATTACACAGATCCCTTCATCCTCTATCCCTAGTTCTTTGAATGTTCACCCTCCACCTCATTCACGTGATCCTTCAGGTGGGAACATTGCTACGAGTTATGTCCATACTGCGGTTACTATACCAGCTGTGTCTCATCTTCACGCACCACCCATTGTTTTGAGAGGTCATGTTCATACTTCTAGAGGTCACATTCCTACTTCCGGAGCATATGTTCCTACTTACGGAGTGTCTCATGGGGCATCTCATGTGATGACCTATGGACCTTATTATGGGACGTAGTATGGACAAGGTTCTTCACCTTATGGGGGAAAGTATCAACAACCTGCTTACTATCCAAATTATGGCTTTGTAGCTCTGAATAGTCAAGGTTCACCACACTATGGTGCTTCCATGCCACCCTATTCAGGTCAAATGGGAGGAGGGCACTATGGCCAAGGCCATGGTGGTAATTAGACCTATGTGAATCAGAACTATTAGGGAGTGGTCCATAGACCTCATCATCCTAGGCTCCCTTTCCTCACAACGTTGAATCTTCCTAATTTGTCGAGATTGACGAATGATCTTGTAGCTCATGACCCAGCTTGGCTGGCTGTCCCTACTAAGCTTCCCTCAGACATACCCAAATTCAAGGGAAAACCAAGAGAGGATACAAGTGAACATGTTACTACCTTTCACCTATGGTGCTCTTCGAATTCCTTACACCAGGACTCCATCCATTTAAGGTTGTTTCAATGCACCCTTACAGGGCCTACCGTGAAATGGTATAAAGAGCTACCTAGGGTGGCATTCACTTTGTTCGATTACCTAGTGATGACTTTTCTTAACCAATTCTAGCTACCAGTGTGTTATGACGTTGGTACTGAAATCTTATCGACATTTCGGCAGGATAAAGCCACACATATCTCGGATCATATCCAAGAGTGGTGTAGATGGAAGAGGTTAATTAAAGCCTTTATACTGCCATAATTCCTCCTCGAATGGTTCCTTAAGTCGTTATTGCTGTATATAGCGAAGGATATTTCTACATCCGAAGTGAAAAATGAGGAACAAGCGATTTTTAGGGCACATGAACTGGACTTGATTTATGCTCAGTCCGGTTTGTTATATGAGATCATTCCCAATGCTCTGCATTCTAGTTTCGACCCCAAAGTTAAACCTAGACCACATGCTGATGGCATTGTTGGTTGTGCAAGTGTGAAACCTGTGAATTTGGTTGCAAAACAAGTTAGTCAATTGTCAATCAACCAATCTGCTTCAGGACAAGCCATGACTTTGTCTCAACCCGCCCAAACGGTGAGTGTACTTTCGATGCAATCGTCGGACCAGAAGGGTAACTAGCAGCCTGGACGGAATAAAAAGAAGGGTAAGAATAATTGTAAGGGTGGGGATAGGTATGAGAATGTTAATAATGACAAGAATGCCCGTAATTATAGGGGGGACAAGCAAGATAAATGTAAGGTTAAATTCCCTTACAAGTTGTGTAAGGACGATCACCTCACTTACTTATGCCCTCATATCGATGAAGCCTCGAGGTTCTTGGTACATGGCCTAGTATGCTAACTAACCCTTTATCTCACAATCAAAATATGAACTCAAGGACCCATGATCAGTCTAGTGCTGAGAAAGATCCGTTGAAGGGTAGTGGTCATGGTTTCATTAACATGGTATGTGCTGCAAAAGTTGTGACCCGTGCGAAGGAATATGGTTCGTCACAACCCAGCCCTAGTAAGGAACCTGATCCACTAGGGTCTCCTTTGCATATTGAGAAACCTATGGATAAACCTAAAGTTTCACCTCACATTCCTAAGGGATTCCTTAAGCGTTTGGGGCACAATCCTAATGCCCAAGCCACCCAGCACTATTCAATTGTCGAGGATTTGGGCCACACTCCTTGTGCGATGTCTGCATTGGAAGTGCTTTAGAGTTGTCCTTTGCAAAGGAAGGATTTTCTTTCTACCCTTGGTGTGAATGATGATGATTCTTCCTCCATGATTAAATTTGAAACCGCAGGACTTTATCCTTGCTTGCCTTACTATGTGTCTCTTTTGATTCACGTAGAATGTCTTAAAATGGTATTCAAGCGCACTGTGATTGATGAAGGCGCTGCTACTTATGTGATGTCTTTATTGTGTTGGAAGGGTTTGGGTTCCCCTGAGCTATCTAAATAAGTGACCATGTTAACTGCGTTCGATGGGAGATCGTTTAGGCTGCACGGCATCCTTCCTTCCCTTAAGGTCCGTTTGGGAAGGAAGACCGTTGCGATAGAGGTCGAGGTGGTTTATGCGCCCCTTGACTACAATATCTTGCTAGGTAGGAATTGGATGTACAGTATGAAATCCATTGCTTATTCCCTATTTCACGTTGTATGCTTTCCATTTAATGGGAAGATAGTCATGATTGATCAAACATCATTCAAGAATCCGTCTGTTACCGCATATTTAGGAGCTTCGATCCCGATCGTTGAACACTCTCTGCTGGAAACTTGGAGTGTGGGTGTAGGAATGTATCCATCCCTCATGGGAAGCTTTAGTTGTCCTGTACCGATCCATATGATAGGGTCTAGTTCCAGTGAGACTTCAACATCTATGAGATCGGTTTCTTTTCACACGAGTGATATGGAAGATCCTTGGATTCTTCCTACACCGAGTACTCCGAGTGAGCCCATCATGACGGATGTGTTGTTGCCTAAAACTATGATAGCTTATCAAGCTAATCTCAAGTGTGTTGCAGAGCCCAGTCCTTCCTCTTCACGGACGGAGGAGGAGGACCCTTATGTGCTGCCGACATGGGTAGTACAGTCTTCTCACACACACAACTGCCTTGATACTGTATTCCCTTCAGATGAGGTGATTATTAAGGCCATGTCGGGAGTTGAGCCACCATGGGAAGAACTCCATCATAGATCTTACTTTCTTATCGAGCTTGACAGTTTGGAGCATGAGGAATTTAGGGAGGTTCTTAGTGAGAGAGTTGGTAGTCCTATGGTTCCATTAAGCTCTCTTGGTCCGATGGCTGATGGAAACATGGAAAACATATCTTCAATGATTCCTATCAATATCTCTCGCGATCCTGGAAAGATAGAGAATGTCTATATTGGGGCAGAATGTTCCCATGCTGAGACTCAAGAATACACCAAGCTATTTAAAGAATTATGTGATATATTCACCTAGTCTTACGATGAAATGCCAGGAATGGACCCTTGTATTGTCGAACATGAGATTAAGACTTATCCCAACACTAAGCCTATTCGACAATTCTTGCGTGCGGTGAATCCTAGGAAAGCACCCATGATTAAGGCAGAGATAGAGAAACTGTTGAAATCTGGTTTTATCTATCCCGTTCCCTTGACGGAGTGGGTTTCAAACCCCATTCCGATGGATAAGAAGCAGGGAGCAATCTAGATATGTACTGATTTCTGTGATTTGAATTGTACCTATCATAAGGACAAATTCCTCACACCATTTATTAATCAGATTTTGGATGAGTGTGCAGGTACGAAGGTTTTTTCCATTATGGACGGCTTTATTGGATATAATCAGATACAAATTAAACTTGAGGACCAACATAAGACTGCATTTATTTGTCCTTGGGGAACTTTTGCATATCGGAAAATGCCTTTTGGCCTTAAGAACACCGGAGCTACTTTTCAGTGGGAAATGACCTTGATCTTCCACGATCTCAAGTCGATTATCAAAGTATTTTTGGATGACCTTGCTGCTCATTCTCATATGAGAATGCCTCATTCCTATCACTTGATATTGGTATTTGAAATATGCCGCCATTATTTGGTTAGGTTAAATCCTCATAAGTGCATATTTTGTGTGAATTCAGGTCACTTGTTAGGATTCATCGTTTCTAAAGAGGGTATAAGAGTTGAACCTTTGAAGGTTGAGGCAATACTTCAGTTGTCTCCCCCGAAAAATATTCGTCATATTCAATGTTTGCAAGGCATGGAAAAATTATTATGGATATTTGTCATCAATTTTGCCAACTTGACTAGAGGCTTCATGCGTCTATTGAAGAAGGACATCACCTTTTGTTGGGATGAGCGAGCCCTAGCATCGGCCCCGGTGATTAGTCCCCCAGACTATAGCCATGTTTTTCTACTTTATGTGGCCACGTCCATGGAGACGATTGGTATGGTTTTGGTTCAAGTGGATGATGAGCTCCAAGAGCATGTCATATACTATCTGAGCCAGAACCTTATTGACATAGAGATTCGTTATTCTCATGTTGAGAAGCTTGCTTTAGCTACTGTACATGTGGTTCAATGATTGAGACATTATATTCTCCTTCGCTAGACCTTGGTTGTAGACCATGTCAATCCATTTCAATTTTTCCTCACTCGAAGGATGATTGGGGGAAAATATAATAAATGGATTGTCATCCTGCAAGAATTCGATCTCAAATTTGTTTCGGTAAAATCGAAGAAATCATTAATTTTTGCAGAGCTTATATCGTATTTCCCAAGTGAGGCCGAGGAGTTGGTTTGTGAAGATACGTTTGTCAATGAACACATCTTCTTAATCTCAACTTTAGACCCATGATATGGGGATATCATTATATATTTACAAACATTGAAGGTCCCTACTCACCTCTCACGAGATGAACGACGACGATTACGTCATGTGTCTAAGAATTACCTCATAGTGGATAGCACTTTGTACCGTCGTGGGGTAGATTCCATTTTACGACATTGTTTAACTCATGAAGAGGCTGAGGTAGTGCTGAATGATTGCCATGGAGGGGCGTGTGGTGGTAATTTATCTGGGATTTCTACAGCCCAAAAAATCTTAAGAGTGGCTTATTTTTGGCCGTTGATCTTTAAGGATTGTGTGTATGTAGTCAAGAGATTCCACCCTTTCCAGGTGTTTGCATGGAATATGCGCTCGAAACCTACCCCGTTACATCCCATCATCACCGTCGGTCCCTTCACTAAGTGGGGGCTTGATTTTATGGATTGCAACCCAGCTTCAGCTGGAAGGCATCATCATATCATAGTGGCTATTGATTACTTCATGAAATGCGTTGAGGCTATTCCTATAGTTAAATCCGATGGTGAGATAGCTGTGCACTTTGTGTTCAACCAGATTATTACTCAATTTGGAATTCTGAAAGATCTTGTCACTAACCATGGCTCACAATTTCAGAATCATATGATGGAAGAGTTGGCATAAAAGTTAGGGTACAAGCAAGAGCATTCCTCCTCTTACTACCCTCAGGTGAATGGATAGGTAGAAGCAGTGAATAAATCACTCAAATCCATTCTCCAATGAACCATTGCATAGAGAAAGAATAATTGGCACATCATGTTATATCTCTCTTTGTGGGCATATAGAACCGCTGTTAAGACTGCCACGGGTTTTTCTCCATATCAACTTGTACATGGAGTGGAGTCGATATTGCCAGTTGAATGCGAGATTCCTTCTTTGAAGCTAGTCGTAGAACTCTTACCAGGCACTTCACCATTGGAGGAGCATTTGGTCCACCTTGAGCAACTTGATGAGTGAC
>LPNX010073695.1:278741-296541 GCA_001517045.1 Pseudotsuga menziesii | reverse complement strand
TGCTAGAATAGATCTAACACCAATATATATAGTATGCGTGTATTGTTTACTTGTTGTTGAGGAAGTAATCTATCAATTCAAGCTGAAGTTGGAAAGCTCAACGGGGGTCTACTTCAACCATCCAAAATAAGGTACGAGGTCTGATCCTTTAGTGTTAGATGTTTAATTTCTATTGCATATTGGAAAGGATTGATTTCTGGAGTCAAGTTGTTTGTTGTGGTACCCCAAGCCATAGGAATTTCTCTCCATAACACTTGGGGAATCATGCTCAGCTCAGGGGTGGCACCGTTGCTGAGATATTGAGGAGTACACGGGCCTATGGTTGGGTGGAACATTGTAGTGATGTAGCTGGTTGCAGAACAAGCTCTTATTAACATAAGTATTCTTGCCTAACTTGTTTCTACAATTATATTTACTGTTGATGAATGATGATATACATGTTAAATGTTGATCTGTATATGCATGAGTATTGAATGATATGTTTTGATTCCATTGTGTATATGAATGATTATGCCTTGTAATATGTTTGATGTTTTAAGTACCATGGTTCTGCATTACATATATGTATGTTCATGTTTGTTGGGCTAGATTCCCGGATGATTTGATGTATAGTAGCGTCTTCTTCGTCGGTCGGAAGGTCAGGGATGTTACAGTGTGGTATTAGAGCTCTGGTTGCAGCATGGACCTGAATGGTCCATGAAAGACTAGATAGCAGAAGAAGGTTACCTTCTACCTAGAAAAGATCAGAGAACTTTCACAAAACTACCTAAGTGCTGGAACCATCGACCCATCAAGAGACTAAGTGTGAAGCTCTTCCAATGTAGTGGCTCACCTAGTCTGAAGATCACCCAATGAGGGACAAACAACCTAGGTTTTAGAAGAATTTCTAAGTGTTTGGACATCGGCACATCGTAAATCTTAGACAGATGGATCGCTGATGCTTAGCTGATTGAGTGCTGCCATTGCGGACAGCTAGAGGACTATCCTTCTGACAGATAAAGCCTCTGACCGTCGATGCAATGGAGGAAATACGTTCCGGTAGCCGACGTAGCGAAATTTTTTTGAAAAATTCTCTAAGTAACGAAATCATCGACCATTGAAAGATGTTAGTGGTTCATGCACCCGTTGTTGCGAAAGCCTAGAGCACTAGTCTCCCAACGAGGAAAAGTTCCAACTGCTGATGACCGATGTGCTTCAGCTCGTCGATTGGAAATGAATAATTGATTTGATCGGCATTGGATAAGAGATGGTTGAGCTGATACAACGGTGGGAGAAATGTGAAGGATCACCAAAAATTAGTTGGTTGAACCATCGACGATGACGGTGGAGTGAAATTTTAAAAAAAATTTCGAAGGCAAGAAAATCATCAGCAATCGGTAGAAATTAGTGGTATTGATCACCGATGAACAGTGGCAAGAATTAGCTGATGATGTGTCCACCATTGCAGCTATGTAATTGAATATCCACCTAATGGATAGTTTCTCCAACAGCCAGCACGGCGGAAGACAAAGAAGGAAAATTTTCAAAAATTTTCCTAAGTGAAGAAAACATTGGGCAATGTTAGTGGATCAGATCGCTGATCGAAAAAGGTTCAATGAATATGAACCGTAGTTGCGGCTACTTTGTCAACTATTTCTTCAATGTATTAGTCTTCCACTTGCCAACGCTGAGGTGTTAGTGAATAATGGTTCTGATAACTACGGTGGCGTTTAGTGCTCAGGAGTGCCGACACTGCGGAAGTATGGGGGTTTAATCCCGTTCAATGAAACAATGGATCCAATCGCTGATCAGAAATGAATAGAGACACCGCTCGAAAGAGTTAATGTGTGTGGAACCACCGTTCTGGACATTTAGAGGACTAGGTGTCTGACACCACAACGAGATGTCACCTCGACCGCCGACAAAGTCATGAGCTACGGAAGACTTAGGAATATTGTTGGCCACCATTGTGGAAAGCTTGACGACTACCCATTCGATGCGCATAACCTCCAACCACTGGCACAACAATTAGTCTACGTCATTGCCGATGAAGTTCAAAGCAATAAACAATTATGCACCGATATGGTAGACGAAATCAGACCAATGAATCATCGATGAGACTCAGGACAGTAGACCACTATAGGCCCTATACAGCAAAAGGAATTAGATGAGAAACTCACTGATGCAATGAAATAAATTGGAAGTTTCAGCCACCGAAACGCCAGGGAGTTAGTAGGGAAGAGACCTGATTAGAAGAAAACTTTAAAGAGTGTTGGTATTACTCTGGGTAGACCCGGGTTTAATTTATTGTAACAACAAAACCCCTAGCTCACTGGCCCCTTCAGCGACAGACCATGGAACAGCCTGAAATCTCACCCGAAGTGATCCTATATGGGGTGGCTGAAGAATCAGGTTTCCTCAACCAGGTTCTACAGCATCCTAGGTTCTCTGACTCTACTTAACTAGCTGAATCTCTCTGCCAGGGCTATTTCTCCCTTCCTAGCTGAATCTGCTATGGAACTGAATCTTATCGCATCACATCTTCTAGGATGATGCACAACCTTTCTCTTCCACTCGGCTCTTAACCTGTGATATCTCACACCGCAGCTTCCCCGACAGTGCAATATCGCCTTTTCTACGCTACGATATTTCCTACAGTAAGACTCGATATACTCATCAACTCTCAAGGCCTCGAGGCTTCCTTTCTGGGTATAATAGCTCAGTTAACCTTCATTAAGGTGTTAAACAACCTCACTTAAGCTTTTACATTTTAATGTGCTTAATATCAATTACACTCAACTCACTAAACTAAATATATAGAAGTCACTTAACATAGTAGTTGCTGCTATCGTGAATCAAGCACTGATAAAATCATATACGGAGTACTCGACACATTCAACTTGCATTTAACCTTCTATGTTACTGTAAACTGAAGGATAGCATACATACATTCATTAAATGATAAGAAAAGTTCATGTAACAGATAATAGATAGGAAATAAGTAGAGCACAATCACATGAAACAGTCGTACAACACACAAATGTACGTGGTTCACTTCCAGGGAGGGAAGCTACGTCCACGGGAACTGTGTTTATATTATATCTTGAGAGAGTAACACAGTTCCGCTGCAACCTCTTATGCAGCTTGAGATCTTCTGGAAAACTCCACGCGCACAGCTGGGAGCCCTTCTCTCTTAGATCTATTCTCTTCCTATATTGCTTTCTTCTTACAATATACTCTTTCTCTCTCTCTCTCTCAATCCCTGTGGATTGTTACATTCATGCTCAAGGAGACGGCCACTGGTTACAGTAAGATAAATACAGACTTAAAGACAGAACCAAAGCTCGACTCTTCCTTAGTGTCTCACTATACTGACGACAACAGTTACAACCTTATCAACCAACTATATAACTAGCTAGCCATTTATCTACATCTCTGTCTGTCTAACCCTTCATAATACAAAATACATGCTTAAATAGGTGGCCCAAAGGTCTCACCATGATAAAAAACTATGGGCCTATCCAAACAGTAACCCAAAACCCTAACTGTGACAGTCGGCCTTTCTATACTTTATACTGCCTCTTTACCGATCACACCATAGCTTCCTACAGTCTTCCACGATTTTTGGCGCTGATCGCGAGTATGGGTGCCGCTTCCTTGGTCGCTCCCCTTCTGTCCTTTGTCTTTAATACCTCAGCCCATTGCTCCTTCTTCCTTTATGAGGGTAGCTGAGCCCTCCTATCATCGCTGCTGCCTTAAATGTAGTGGTTGAAATCTCTTATCGACCGCTTCAAGTACTATTTCCCTTTGACTTTCTTGTTCCAACCACCACGATTTCCGGCCCGCGATCCGTGGTGAGAAATGCACTACGGTGTCGTACCTTTATCGCATCACCAAAACTTTCTTTCCTCCAAAAATTGTCCATCTTCTACCAAAAATAGCAGCTTTTCCCGTCGCTGCGGGACCCTGCTCCAACAAAGAGTATGAGGCCATCGAAATTTTTCTGACAATCAGGCCGCTGATCGGAAGTTTAGTTGGTTTGACCACCGAAGTGTCGGAAAGATAGATGGGAGGAGGTCCGATTGGGACAAAGGAGATTTGGGTTTTTTTGAAAGGAATTTCTCAGCAATTTTTCAAGCAGTTTCCAACTGTTTCAGTAGATTGTCAAGGGATTACAGAGCTGAACAACAGATAAAAAAAATTTCTTTGTTTTAGCATAATTGTTGTTTTATAAATTTCCAAAAGAGGAAGGTAAGTAGTTTTGATTTATATTAATGTTATGCATCTAACAGTTTTCTACTAACACATTGCATAATTATAGACAACTTCCAAGAGTAGTACTCCAGAAAGAACAGTGTGGTAAATCAAGAGGTGGTTCAGTGATGAGAACCCATGATGGGTATGATGCTCGGGATTCTTACAAGCGAGCAGATGATGCCATGGGAGAAAATGTCCGTAATGGAAATGATGACATAGAGTTTAATGGGAGGAGATTCCAGGGGACACCGTCTGAGGTAGCAGCCACCATGAGAATCTTGGTTAAATCCCAAGAAGATCAGCATCATTTGAATGCTGCCATATTGCAGAGTTTGATAGACTTGCAGAAAAAGATAGATTCTGGACGAGGTACATCAAGACCAGAAGGCAGTAAGAGCAGCACTAGGAGAAGAAGAAGGACTTACAGTGGATCATCTGACTCTGAAGAATCCAATGGGGATATAAGTTCATCTTCTCTTAAAAAGAAAAGAATAAGGCACCATAGGGATCGCTCTCAAGAAGAATTTAGGAAAGCTAAACCTCCTACATTTGATGGTGAGATAAATACGGGACAAGAAGTTGAAGCTTGGATTCTTGGGATAAAGAAATAATTTCAAGTGTAGGATTATTCAGGAAACATGAAGGAAAGAGTTGCCATATTCAATTTGAATGGAAGAGCATCCATTTGGTGGGAACACTTCAAGCAAGTAAACAAGATCAGTGAAAGGAAACTGAAGTGGAAACAGTTCAAGAAGTATTTCAAGCAGAAATACCTCTCTGATAGGTATTATGATGAAAAGATTAAGGAGTTCCATGAGTTGAGATTGGGACAACAGACCATGGATGAATATGCAAATAATTTTTTGGAATTTTTGAGGTATGTACGGTACATTAGAGATGAAAAAGTGAAGATCGAGTGGTTTCTAAGTGGATTGCCTCAAGCTTACAAAGATAGAATTGAGTTCTATGAACCAAGAACTCTCGAAGAAGCAATAAGAAAGGATAAGTATTGCTATGAGCAAAGCAAAGGTAAACCTGATTACCATAAGGCATGGAAGGACAAGAAGAACAAGAAGTTCAACCAAAGAAGGAAATGTTTCAAACCTTCTAGATTCAAGAATCAAGAAAAGCAGCCATTCCAAGCTTCGAGTAATCCAGTTGGAGTGACAGGCGGGAATATTAAAGAACCACATCAAAATAAAGGTCCACTCAAATGTTGGAAATGTGAAGGACCCCACTTGCGCAGATAATTCCCACTCGACAATGAAAGTGCAAGGCCAATTTATAACATTGAGGAAGTAGAAACAGTGGGTCAAGTAGCAAGGGAAGTCCCTAGAATTTATGCAGCACTGGAGGACCGTAATGGAGATCACTAGTCAACTGTGGTTGAAGTTACAGGTAAGATTATTTAACAATCTGTTTCTATTTTGATTGACCCTGGTTCTACCCTAGTTCTACTCACAGTTATATCACTCCTAGGGTAGTGGAGATTTGTGCTTTTAGGAAGGTCAAGCATTGGAAACCTTGGTTAGTTCAGCTAGCCACCGGGACTAAGAGAAAAGTCAGTGAATTGGTAGAGAAATGTCCATTGGTTATGAATGGATTGATCACTTGTGTAGGTCTGAATGTTCTACTACTTGGTTGCTATGATGTTTTCATTGGAATGGATTGGTTAGAAGCTTACCGAGTGAAGCTTGACTATTATAACAAGACTTTTGAATGCATGAATGAAGAAGGAAACCCGATAGTTGTGAAAGGTATTCCAAAGGTAATTTCAGTAAGACAGGTTTCAGCAATGCAGTTGAAGAAGCTCTGTAGGAAAGGCTACTATTTGTATGTAGCTTATATTCTAGAACCAATAGGAGATGAGACTCCTAGGTTGGAGGACTATCAGGCGTTACAAGAAGTCAAGGATGTGTTTCCTAATGAGATTCCAGGGCTTCCTCCAAAGAGGGACATTGATTTCACCATTGAACTTGTGCCAGGAGTAGCACCAGTGTCCAAGACACCCTACAAGATGAGTACACCGGAGATGCTAGAGTTGAAGATGCAACTGCAAGAGTTGTTGGAAAAGAAGTATATCTGATCGAGTGTGTCTCCTTGGGGAGCACTAGTTCTATTTGTGAAGAAGAAAGATGTTACACTTAGGTTATGTATTGATTACAGAAAGTTGAACAAGGTTATCGTGAAGAATAAATACCCTTTTCCTAGGATTGATGACCTCTTTGATCAAATGAGAGGAGAAAAGGTATTTTCCAAGATTGACTTGAGGTCTGGTTACCATCAGGTGAGAATGAAGGATGAAGACATTCATAAGACAGCCTTTAAGACAAGGTATGGACATTATGAGTTTGCAGTGGTACCATTTGGTCTCACAAATGCACCAGCTACATTTATGTGCCTTATGAATAGCGTCTTCAATAAGTATTTGGACAATTTTGTTCTTGTTTTCCTTGATGACATTCTTGTTTATTCTAAGAATGGGGAAGGACATGAAGAGCATTCGAGACTGACATTACAAGTGCTCAGATAACATCATATGTACGCAAAACTAAGCAAGTGTGACTTCTACAGGGATAGAATTCATTACTTGGGTTAGATTATCTCAGAAGAGGGTATATCAGTAAACCCTGAGAAGATCGAAGCCATTATGAATTGGCCTACTCCAAGAAATGTGACATATATAAGATCTTTTATGGGACTTGCAAGATACTACAGGAGATTCATTGAAGGATTTTCCAAGGTTGCACATGCCATCACTTCTTTGCAAAAGAAGGGGATGAAGTTCGAATGGACTTCGAAGTGTGAAGAAAGATTTCAGCTGTTGAAGAATCTTGTCACCAGCGCACTAGTGTTGAAGGTTGCAGACCCAGAAAATGATTTTGTGGTATGTACCGATGCATGCGGACAAGGGCTTGGAGGAGTCCTTATGCAGGACAACCACATGATATGTTATGAGTCAAGAAATCTGAAAGAGCATGAGAAGAACTATTCCACTCACGATCTAGAGCTTGCAGCCATAGTACATGCTCTCAAGATGTGGAGACATTACTTGATGGGTAGAAGATTTGAACTTAGATTAGATCATTGTGGACTGAAGTATTTGTTTGATCAGCCTACTCTGAATGCTAGGAAAGAACGATGGCTAGAAATTTTATGTGATTTGATTTCAAAATCAAGCACATAAAAGGAAAATAAAACAAGGTAGCTGATGCACTCAGCAAAAAGGTACAGGAAATACATGTGGCATCTCTTAGTATTTGCCAATCAGACTTGAGGCAACACATTAGTAATGATGTTGCTAGAGATGAATTGTATGAGCAGGTAATAGACAAATTGCAGAAGCAAAGTCTTGAGAAGAAGTATGCGGGATATAAATTGGAAGAAGATGGACTTCTCACTTATAAAGGCAGAATTTATATTATGAATGTAGCAGATTTGGGGAGAGTTGTTATGGATGAAATTCATCAAGCTCTGTATTCTGGTCACCTAGGGTACCAAAAGACAATTTATATAGATAGAAAGTAGTACCTTTGGCTAGGAATGAAAAAGGACATGGCTGAATACATTTCAAAGTCCATGAAATGTCAATAGGTAAAGGTTGAGCATCAACATCCAGCAGGTTTGTTGCAGCCTTTGCCAGTCCCGGAATGGACATGGGAAGTTATTTCCATGGATTTTATTACAGGATTGCCGATGACTTGGAGACAACATGATTCCATTATGGTTGTGGTAGACAAGTTGACAAAAGAAGTACATTTTATACCAGTGAATTCTACGCACAAGACTAACAACATTGCAAAGATCTTCATGAAGGAGATTTTCAAATTGCATGGATTGCCAAAAGCAATAGTTTTTGATAGAGATGTGAAGTTCACTTCCAATTTTTGGAAAGGGTTGTTTGCAGATTTGGGCACAAAGTTAAACTTCAGCACTGCATACCATCCTCAGACAGATGGGCAGACAGAAAGAGTTAATCAGGTGCTTGAAGATATGCTTCACATGTATGTGATGGACAAACCAACCAAGTGGGAAGATTACTTACACTTGGTAGAGTTTGCTTACAACAATGGATAGCAAGCATCCTTGGGGATGAGTCTGTATGAAGCTTTGTATGGAAGAAGGTGTAGGACACCAGTGACTTGGGATAACCCAGTGAACAGAGTTGTACTTGGACCAGAACTACTCAAGGAAATGGAGCAAGAGGTTGTAAAGATTAGGTAGAATCTAAAAGCAGCATAGGATAGACATAAAATCTATGCAGATAAGCATAGGATGAACAGAGAGTTCAGTGTTGGGGATCATGATTACCTCAGAGTGAAAGGAAAGAAAAGTTCCTTGAAGCTTGGAGGTTGTGCCAAGCTGTCACCTAGATATTGTGGGCTGTTTGAAGTGCTTGAAAGAATAGGGCCTGATGCATATAGACTTGCATTGCCTGCTAGTACTAGAACTCATAATTTTTTTCATGTTTATTTGCTTAAGAAATATGTACATGATCCTAACCATGTGATAAATTGGGATGTGATTTAGGTGGAACCTGAGGGAGAGTTCCAGATCGAGCCAATGTGCATCCTCAATAGGAAGGTCACAACGCTCCAGAACTGAGCCATAGGGAAGGTAAAGGTGTAATGGCAGCACTATAGACCTGAAGAGACTACGTGGGAGATGGAGGATGCCATGCGATTGGCACATCCATTTTTGTTCAATCCTATGGAACACTGAGGCAGTACCAGTGTAGCATTTTGTTCAAATTTTGTAAATCACTAAGGACAATGCTATTGAAGGGGGAGGGGAATGTAACACCCCGGTTTTGACCCCGTTTGCATTAATGCAAATGTTGTAAATAATCATGGTGACGAGCTAAGGGAAAAAGCCCCACCATTGATTTGGTTATGTTATGTTTCAGATTGGAATTGTCGTCGATGGTATATAGGGACATACGACATATATTAAATTGTGGCATCATGTAAACACACATTTTAATTAAGTAACCCAACCAGCTATGTTTACTGCAACTAATTTGAGAAGGGGCATGATTCCAAAGGATAAGGAAGGGGAATGTTGAACATTGAGTCATGGGAGGAAGAGCCATGTGTCACCACTCTCTTTTGCTCACCACCAGCTTAGTTATTCCATAATTAGTTGGGGGTAGAGATTGGCTGGCATAATACCACCATGCTCACACTCTCTCCACGACGTGTCTTGGGGTAGCGAATGGTCTGTCCATTGGGGAGATCGAGAGTCTGTTCATTTCCCTCATGGTGGGTGGAGTTAAAATGTTCCATATTCCATTTTTGGGGGTTCACCTTCCCTCTCTCGTGCCAATTGCTAGTCTGTGATTTTTCTTCCCCATTCATGTAGAAAGATGGTTCTCCTCTGCCTCGCGGCTTTGTTGGCCTATAGATCAATTCTTTCCTCTGTTCATGCAGAGTTTTGTGTCTTTTTCCACCATTGTTAGACTGCATAATGGTTCTGTTATTTCCATCGCTAAATCGTGGCCATAATGGAATCAATAGTTCTGTGGGTTGCATCTTTGTGCATCACACATAGTTGGGAGTTGTTCTTTCCCCATTTTCTGCCTGTGCAAATTCTCCAGCGGTTGCATTGAGGATCGAGTGTTGTGGGTTCATAGTCATTTATGGGCTATTGTTTGCCCATGTTTTACTTAGCTGTGTTTTCCCTTTTTGTCATGGTATCACTTGAAGAATTGCTGAGAGTTCCTACGTTCTGTTCAATTGTGTTTTTCCCCTGTAAAAGCTTAAATAGTTGTTTGGCTGCTTACATGTAGTGGTTTTTTCCTCGGACTGCATTAGAGTGGTGAATGAGGGCCTGAGGTGCTTGAGAAACCTAGTGGGTTGAAAACCACACAAACAGAGCTACTGAGTTGGATTTCTTCTCCACAACACCTGAATAGCATTGGAAGGGAGATCAGGGTCTGAGGGACTGCGTTGTAGAGAAGGGACTGATTTCCTTGTGTTGGGTGTGTGTGGGTGTTCTAGAATCTAGGTTGGTTCTGGTGTTGGTGTCTATAGCTCTTCACTGATATCTCCAGTTTAGCATTTGGCCTTTCCCAACTCCTGGATGGCCTGATAAACCCAACTTTGTTGGCTTGGTAGATCTGTTGTTCACCTGGTAAACCCAACTATGTTGTCTTGGCTGAATTATGTACCCTTATGGTGTTGTTATCCTTGGCTACGTGTAAGCCTGTTAGCTCCTTATTCCTTGGGGAATCATGCCCGACTCGGGGGTTGGCAGCGTTGCTGAGAGATTGAGGAGCACATGGGCCTATGGTTGGGTGGAACATTGCAGCGACGTAGTTGGTTGCGGAACAATCTCTTATTAAGATAAGTATTCTTGCTTAACTTGTGTCTGCAATTATGTTTACTGTTAATGAATGATGATATACATGTTAAATGCTGATCTGTATATGCATGAGTATTGAATGATATTTTTTGCTTCCATTGTGTATATGAATGATTATGCCTTGTAATATGTTTGATGTTTTAAGTATCATGCTTTAGCATTACATATATGTATGTTCAGGTTCGTTGGGCTAGATGCCCGGATGATTTGATGTATAGTAGAATCCTCTTCATCGGTTGGAGGGTTGGGGACGTTACAACATCCCTGATGTACTTGGTAGTTTGCAAGTAATGATTTATGTTTAATATTTAAGAAGTATAAAATCATTAAAATTTCTTGCATACTGATTCACTCCCCCTTTCGATGTGCCATTGTGTCTAACAGAACCATGATCTTTGTGGGTTATTTGGATAGAACCATGACCTCTGTGCATTTTTTGGATAGATACATGACCTTTGTGAGCTATTTGGACCAATATATGACCTTTTTACACATAATGTTTGGGATTCTAGGATGGGTTGTGACCTTTGTTGAGTCCACGGGGGCTTCACTTGTTGACCAATATCCTATCATGTTAGTTCATATTGTGGGTTTTAAAATTATTAAAAATTTAACCAATATATTGCATGTATTGGGGGGATGAGGGGTTTAAGGTGGGGGTGGGTAGGATGGTTTATAAGGATTGAGGTATAAAAAGGGGTGGGGAGGAGGTTTTAAGTATTGGGAGGGGGTTTCAACAAAAAGAGTTTGGGTCAATATCTCTGGAAATTAAGGGTATTATTTAATATCCCATCATCGCATGTGCTATGTGAGATGTTCACTAAGTGAAGTCCCCGTGGTTGAGTCTTCTAGACTAAACCATGGTTGTTCCTTGGGATTCCTTAATTGATATGTTGTATAATGACTATTCTGAGGTAAATCCTTATAAAACTAGGCCTTCAAATATTGGTTGGTTTCTTTGATAATACTTCCTTCCATATAGGTGTAAGGAATTATGGAAGAGTTGTTAGGGATGCTCATTTTTCATGATATAAAATATATTCAATAGGATGAGAGGCCTCTACACATAAAGGAAAATTCAAGGGGAATCCCACTCACTGGTAGGCCATGATGGAAGCCTCCACAGGCTGCTAGAAGGCCCAAAAACATTAAAAAATAAAAATAAAACATAAATAAATTATTTTTTTATTTTTTGTTTTTGGGACTTTTGGTAGCCTGTTTTGGATACCATCATGGCCTACAGGCCTATAGGCAGCCATAGGGGGATTCCTATAGGATCGTAAGAAGCCATAGGGGACTTCCTACATGCCTGTAGGAAACAGGGGACTTCTTACAAGTGTGTAGGCCATTACGGCATCCTCCACAGGATGCCAATATGACAAAAAACAAAAAAACAAAATAAAATAAAACAATCATTTAAAATTAAATTTTAAAATAGTCATTTTTAAACACCCAACTAAGCCATACAGTTGCATTCATTGTGGTGACTAGTCTAATTCAAGCTAAACGATCAATCTTGTATTCATTATGCAACCAAATATAGAGATACATAAACTATTAATTCATTATATTATGGTTCCGAGAGAAGAAAACAACTAATAAACATCAATGTTAATAAATTGGAAGACAAAGGTCCCTTGAGATACCAAAATGGTACAGAGAACACCATTTCTAAAAAGATAATATGATGTCTGATGTCTGGCTATCATCCTTAAAAGGGGATTGGTTGACCCATCATATATCCAGTGATTGACGTACTGATTACTAGGGAATCAAAACATCCTAAACTACTAATTTACAAAGGATGGGTGCTTAGCATATTTTAGGAATTTTCATGTTTTATATGTTTCCCATTCAATGGAAAACATATGCACTATGCACTACACCCACTTGGGATGGAACACACCAAGGGATTGACATCCTAACATAATCCTAGGTAAATATTTTCATATGTTTTAACAACCTATGGAATCCAACCCCTTTAGCAAAAGCTATAGGCTATAACTAGCTATGAAGTGCAAACACGTCATCCATTGGATCAAATAAAAAATTTGAATCCATAAGGAGATTAATTAACTGTTGTATCCATTCCACTATATGAATTCGTATAACCATCAATCCTAAGGAATGCTATCACTAGATCTAGATTGAAAAAACTCATCCTCCTTTAATGTAACATAACTGCTATCTAATGATTAAGATGAGAGAAGAAGAGATACAGAGTGATAAAGACTGGTTATTGATTGATATTGGCTATCCAATAATTGAGATGAGAGATGGGGAGATACCATCCAAAGACATACATATACATATACAGTCTGTTTTCCATCCATCCTGAAGTAAACGGTATCCCATGTTTCTACATTGGTTGCTTGGGTCAACAACATCCATCCAAAGACGTATATATATAAGTCATTGCATTTGAGAGAGATAGTCATTCACATCATCCATCACAGAGATAGATTAGTGTTAGAATGGACCAAACCATGATTTTGTCTACTAGATGGACTCAAACTTGTCTGAAATGTTCAGCAAGGGAATCTGAATATCTAAGTCCAGGTGAGTGAACCAAGCTTCCATTTTATGCAAGGGTTATGAAGAGACAAATTGTGGGTAGTGGGCACTAAAATGAAAGGAAACAAATATGCAACATCTCATGAAAGGGTAGTTGATGGTTTGTATGGACCATTGAACTCCTATGGTATGAATTAGACTAGTAAGGAATTGTTTAGACCAATCTATAAGGACTAGTTGAGATTGGTTCAGTAACACTATGAATAGGATTAAGAATTGAAACGTATGAATGCAACATAAGATGAATGGGATTGAGGATTGAAGAGAAGATCAAGAAACATAGTTTATTTCCATTGAAATTTGTTAACTTGTTCCAGGATGGAATGGAATTAGACTACCTTCACTTCAATGTTTAAAAAAAAGCCTACCTACATATGCTTCAGTATTAGAACCAATATTATCATGAAAAAGTTAAAAATTCACAGTAAACCAAGAAACTTACCTGTGATTTTAACCTACCTACCTAAGCTTCAATATTATCATGAAAAAGTTAAGAATTCATATTAAACCAAAAAATTTACTTATGATTTTAACCTACCTACCTACGCTTCAGTACTATAACCAATCTTATCATGAAAAAGTTAAAAATCCATAGTAAAACAAGAAACTTACCTGTGATTTTGTAAGGGAATAAGGTGATTTTGACTCTAGAGCTACAGAATTCATGGCCTATCTCTTCAAGATCATCTAGGTTCTCTTCAATGTTGTTTTATCCATCGCATCGATGGTAATTAAATACCCAAATTATATTTGGTGCTAGCGGCCTACTTGGACTGGTTATTTGGCTCCAATGGGTTGGTTGAGTAGTCATTTGCAGAATTGGAGGATGGAATCTTCATGGGTTCAGTAAAAGCGGCCATGAATGTTGTCAAACAAAGGTGGGTCGAGAGATGCATTTGCATATAGTTTTTTTGTTTTAGAAATAATATTTTCATATATGGGTTTTATTTTCATTATTATTATATATATTATGTTAAATTTTTTTATATTATATTTGGTTTAATAATTATTATAAAACTTATTTAGTTTTATAAAATGGGATTAATATGAAATATAATTATTTTTTGTTTTATATAAATATAATATTTGTTTTAATGTTATTTTTGTTATAGTAGTATATATAATAAACTTGGATCGAGGACTTTGGAGAAGAGTCGTGCACATCATGAATCAGGTGGGTGGTGATGTTAGATCCAAAATTTACCTCACCACCAATGCTGAAAGGAGAGGCCATCACTGAATTATACGTATCATATTCTACGAGGTCAGGCTTGTAAGAGGAGGAATTGAAATATTTAGCTGAAACTATGAGATGGGGCATCAAACTTTACTACATATGGATCTAAGACTTGTTATGGGTTAGCACCCTAGTTTATGATTGCGTCTTCAATTGGTTAAAATATTGTGCTTGGTTCTTTCACCGGTTCAACTAATGGATTAACTATTACAAAGTTTAAAGTATCTGAGCCTGTGGAAGCTATGTCGACTTGTGTATAGTTCAATGGTCATAGATCATGATAACTATATTGAAGCTAGAAAAGCACCTTAGTATGAGACTAGAGATCTCACATTGAATGATCAACAAATATCTATGTTTCTTTCGGGTATCGACATGGTACTGGTTCTACCTAGTTCATAATTGTAGGACCCTAATTTTACTTCCACACTTAATGGTTTGCTTCAATAATGCAACAAGGATAAACATGGTTAAGATCAATTTTGTGCGATTTCTTTGTTGGATCTATGAATATCGAGGTGCATGGAACCATTACAGAAAAAGGGTTTTCCAACATATATATCATATGGGATTTGTGATCCCAATATTATATCTGGAAAGCAATATGAACTAAAGAACATCGTCTACAATAATGTTGGCAAGCAATTTTGGTGAAAAAGAGGAAGCAAGTTGTTGAAGACCAAGGATGATGTGCAATACCAAGGATGATGTGCAAGACTAAGGATGGTGCGCAAGACATAAAAGTCGACAAAGCGTCAGCTTAATCATATTTTTGGAATTTGTAGTCATGATTTTGTAGTTTTGGTCCAAGTCACTTAGAGATTAAGTTAAAGTGGACCATTTTGTAAAATCTGCAAGCCTATATATAGAAGTAGGAATGTAGTAGAAAAGAAGGACGTTTTTTGGAGATATATGGAGCACGATTGTATGTGGGATGACCTTCTTAACCTATGTGGAAGATAGATCTGAGCTTGGTTCTTTATCACAACTGTGAATATGATCTCTAGGAACCTGTTTTGATGCACAAATTAATATGACATGAACAGATGTTGATGGAAAGTATTTGTCTTGTGTCTTTCTTATTTTCATGCTCTAAATGATGCAATTTGAATGATTCAATGTTGTAATATGGTTGTTATTTTTGAATGATGCGATGTCTCTCCATTTTGAATGATGTCATACTTATCGATCTGTTTATGAATACATGTAATGTTGCAATCTAAATGGTTTATGGTATGAATTAGTGATAATGAAATCCCTTCCTAGATTTTTTAGTAATGTTGCGATAGATGAATAGTAGATGCACAAAAAACCTCCTTATTACTGTGGAATTGTGGTTCCAACAGTTCTCCCTTGAACATCTCGGGTGAGACTTCATCTTCTTTGCAGGTATTGTTGGACATAGTAAACCCTGTCTGGGCTGGTGCTTAGGGAGATCACTGAACTAGGGGTGTGGACAGAGTGTGAAACCCTATCGAAATATCTATGTCGAAAAATGGTTCCATTTTCAAGATGTTATACACTTGATTGAAACCTCTCTGTCCGAGTGCTGACATCCCTCAGGTCGGCACACAAAAGGACACTTATGGATTGAGGTTTGCCTAGTTTCATTATACCTTGGTTGATGATGAAATATATTGCCTATATGCCCAGCTGATTACTTTTCCATTTGGAGATTTTGAGTAGCATACGCGACTATATCTATTAGCATCTCACGCATCATACGTGAGTATCATGTTCAGCAGGTCGCGCATACATGTATGCGCGGGTTGCACTTGTATAGAGTCACGTATCATACACGGGTTGCTCTACTACACACCCGCGTATGGTTTCCTCAAAATTAATATTTAAAAACATGAGTTAATGGGAGATTATTTTACTCATTTACCTTAATCCCATTAACTGCTACAACCTCCCTAACCTTCGAGAACTGCCTCATTTCCCCCATATAAATAGAGGCCTTGGGGAGGGGGTTGGAGATACATACTTGGAGAGCAAAGTTATGCTAGTGAATTGTCTACAGAATCTTTGGAGCAGAGAAAACTCAGAATCCTTTAGTGACAAAGGAGTCCTTGTTCAGACATTGGGTTGTAACCTAAACTCTTTCTATTATTGTTAATAAAGATATTACTTCTTCCATATGTGTTTCATATCTTGTGGATTGGTAAATGTTTACATTTCAATATAATATATGATTTTCCTAACCTGCATCTATATATATGAATTGCTTTGTATCTGGAAGAGTGTTTATTAACAGGTGAAGGAGGAACTATCCTGGAGACTTTGGAAGTGGATCAGAGAGGGAGAAGCTAGCTTGGATCAACCTTCGTATTTTACAAGTAAGTTCCTGCTACTTTCCTATTTCCTATTCTGTGCTTTTAGAGTCAAACTGTCTGCAAGTTATGAGTATGTTGGTAACCCCCCAGACCTAGGTTATTAGGTGAATTATCCTGTACAACAGAACTGGCGACTCCGCTGGGGAAGCCAAGTCTTCTTTAGGTCTTTTTCTGTTGTCCTGACCAGTTATTGCTCAAAGTTTTGTTTGTGATTTTTTGTCCTGCTTTCTTACTTACTGTAGCATTTGAAAGTCTTGGGTCTTTCTCTGTTTTTGAGAATTCTTTTTATACCCATACGCGGGTTGTCCCACTGGACAGTCGCTCTTACTGAGTCTCATATGCGGGTTGTTCCACTGTACAGTCGCGCATCATTCGTGACCTGCACTACTACACAGTCGCGCATACTCCTGAAAACTGTGATTTTTGTGTCAAAGTTTGCTTGTTCTTTGGCCTGTTATAAGTCCTGTTTTCTGTTAAGACTTTCTTTAAGAGTGTTGCAGAGTTGTCTGAGTGTATCAGGTGATCACATCTTAGTGCTTTTCGAAGCCCTTGGGTTCTCTTTACTTGTTTTATTTACTGTATGCATCTTGAAACTTTCTGGCCTGTTTGGGTTGTTGGTTTGAGTGCCTGAGTCTAGATCAGTGATCAGGGTCTTAGACTCTGTCTGTCCAGTCTACTGTCTGTCAGTTATTGGTTTGCACTTGCCTATTTGAAAGTCTGCAGTGATCTCTTGGTCATTGTCTGCACCCAAGTTGAGGTCCTAGCCTGCTTTTCTTACTGGTTTTTAGGTTTTGTTTGCCTGTTAGTTTCAGTTTGTGTTTTATTACAGTCTATAAGTGTCAAGTTTACTCAAGCATTGCATTTATACATGCACAGTAGTTTTTTTGAGCATTTTTTAAAGTGAAAAACAAAACATAGTTAATCTTTTGCATTGTAATTTTTGCATTAGAGTAGTGTTTGTTTCAGTTTAAGAAATACTATCTCTGAAAAATACAAAAACATATAGGCTTAGTTTCTCTTTTTGATGCATATAGTTCATCAATATTTATTTGAA
>LPNX010073695.1:209521-264247 GCA_001517045.1 Pseudotsuga menziesii | reverse complement strand
TGTCATTTGGAGATTTTGAGTAGCATACGCGACTATATCTATTAGCATCTCGCGCATCATACACGAGTATCATGTTCATCAGGTCGCACATACATGTATGCACGGGTTGCACTTGTATAGAGTTGCGTATCATACGCGGGTTGCTCTACTACAGACCCGCGTATGGTTTCCTCAAAATTAATATTTAAAAACACGAGTTAATGGGAGATTAGTTTACTTATTTACCTTAATCCCATTAACTGCTACAACCTCCCTAACCTTCGAGAACTGCCTCATTTCCCCCATATAAATAGAGGCCTTGGGGAGGGGGTTGGAGATACATACTTGGAGAGCAAAGTTATGCTAGTGAATTGTCTACAGAATATTTGGAGCAGAGAAAACTCAGAATCCTTTGGTGACAGAGGAGTCCTTGTTCAGACATTGGGCTGTAACCTAAACTCTTTCTATTATTGTTAATAAAGATATTACTTCTTCCATATGTGTTTCATATCTTGTGGATTGGTAAATGTTTACATTTCAATATAATATATGATTTGCCTAACCTGCATCTATATATATGAATTGCTTTGTATATGGAAGAGTGTTTATTAACAGGTGAAGGAGGAACTATCCTAGAGACTTTGGAAGTGGATCAGAGAGGGAGAAGCTAGCTTGGATCAACCTTTGTATTTTACAAGTAAGTTCCTGCTACTTTCCTATTTCCTATTCTGTGCTTTTAGAGTCAAAATGTCTGCAAGTTATGAGTATGTTGGTAACCCCCCAGACCTAGGTTATTAGGTGAATTATCCTGTACAACACAAGACCATAGTACAAGGGAAATGAGGATATGTTGTGTCATCCAACGAGATCGGAGATCTAGTACTGGTTCGACTAGAAGGATCAATAATTCGTAGTGGAAGAGAATCCACATTCTATATTGACAAGAGAATAGTGGCCAAGGAGAAATATATATTATGATATCCACGAGTACTTGTTCACTGATTTTTTGATTATCTTGTACAAGTGATTTGACATAGCTGACCTATATAGAGACAAATTTTCAAGGAGGCGAACATACTTACTGGACTCTGGAGTTGATCTAGTAGCTGAAGGGGGTAGACAATAGAGAATCAAGGGCTATTGAAGTTTGGCTTGAAATCATCTTGGAATACTGCATTACTGAATTTGCGGTTGACATAGTCAAGTATTGTAGCGATGCAAAAAGGGAATTCTTCAAATGGCCAAGAGGTAGGTTTCTATTATCTTTGCAATTGTGGATTAAAATGCTTATCTGTGAAAAGGGTATATTGAAGATGAAATTCGACAAGTAAAAATCTAGTGTATGTAGGTTGTGGTTACTGTGGAGATGAGGGTTGGATGGAATGATATGGGGTAGATAGATGGGAATTACGAAGAACCTACGAGGGAAGTTGAGGAAGAGTGTGGTCTTCTGCGAAGTGGGGTAAGGTTTCAACAAGAGAAGAGGAAGAGGACTAAGGAGTGTCCTGTTGTGACCAGAATAATAAGCCACAAGAGAATATCACAAGGGAATAATAGAACCTACAGTGACAAAACAAAATATGCTAGGATACTCCCAAGATCGAGGAAAGACCAACCTAGAAAAACAACATACCTACACCTCCATGCACTGCGCTACACTTGGGAAGAAATACCAACTCGACACCAAATTGCCTAACATGCCATCAATACACTAATAGTAACGAATTAGGGAACGTAGGAAGAAGGCCCAAGATGGTGTGCAATGATGTAAAGTTACCTTTGTCTCATGAGAATGATACCAAGGATCCTGAACAATATTGGTTTTAATGTGAAGCAGCCTGAACTATAAATCAAATCCTATGATGGGAATATTAAGAAGGGTCAGTTGGTGACAAATTTTTGAGGTCCTGCATTGGACTACTACATGAAGTTTATGGAAGCTCCCACATGGAACCCAACGTAGAATCTAGTCAATATCAAAACCGGATTGATTGAAGAATTCAAAAAACCTAAATATGAGTCAAAATATACCACACAATTGAAAGAGATCAAGCAATATCCAAATGAATCAGTTTGGGATTTCAATCAGCAACTATAGATGCTGATGGAAAAAGTCAGTTTCAGAATGAGCGACGTACAACACAAAGAATGGTTCATCATTTTGTTAGTACCAAATATAAGAATTTCGTTGATGCAGTAGAAGGTTGTGAGACAAAGTGAAGAGCTGGAGATCACAATCAAGATGGAAGCTTCACTTGTTGGTTAAAATTATGGATTATTGGGACAATATTAGAGAGATTTCCCAAAACTGTAGACATAATGCACCTACTTTACCATTGCATATCAGACAGTTGGATATTGTCCCTAGCTGATTGCGAAATGGAAAGTGAAGATTGTTCCACCACCACATAAATAGAATCAGAATGTGAATCAAAATGAGAACCAGCTGGTGAATCCACCACAAAACCAGACCCAAGGACCAATGGCTGGGAATATCTCAATGGAACCCAAGGCTCAACCTGCTGATGTTGGCATCATCACTCGTGGAGGTGAGACAATAGGAGAGGAAGGTTTGATATCATAATTTCGATTGGAGGCTCGAAAAAAGGTACAATTTGATGTCGACACTAAGAGGGATACGTTCTTTGAAGCACTTGACACCATGATAAGAGATCCAGGTAATTTTCCTATTTATGAAAATCCATTTGTTTTTTATTCAACACTGGAAGCAGAACCATCGCAAAATCCTGGTACACTGCAAAATTTATCTGAATGTTGTCTATCACTGGTAAAATATCCTGATGCACTACCTGAGATCTCAAGTATACTTTATCGACCAAAGAAGGGTCCACATGATTCTATTGTCAATTACCTGCATAAGAAGAAACCTGGAAAATAGATGAGGACGAATGTCTAGATTGGGGATTACGATGTAGATTCAGTTATTTTGGATCTAGGCTCAAATGTCAACATTTTGAAAAAGAAGACATGGGAAAATATGGGGAGACCAATTTGTTTTGGTCCCATGTGAAACTGTGACTGGTCAATCATACCAGAGTGTCTATGATTTGGTGAGTACCACGCATAATGGTGGATGCCTAAGGAATGCTGAAATATGTGGATTTCGATGTTATCGCAATTTTCAATGAAGGAAGATCATATCTCGTGCTAATAGGGATCAGATGGACTAACGAAACCATGAAGGTGATCAACTTCAAGAAGCACATGATGAATTTTAAGAACTATTATATCAAAGTCATATCCCCAATGGATCCAAGTGAAGGAAGAAGGTATGTCGAATCAGTCAAGGAAGAATTTTTAGGGGGATAGGACCATACATAAAACATTTTTGATGATTATGTATATCCCACTGCAGAAGGAGAGATGGGATGGTGAAGCTACAGGATTTGCATCATTAGATTCTGATGAAGCACTAGAAAATTGGCAGAATCGAATGCATGAGCTATCGATTCGAAAGTGTGGAAGACTCTCTCAGTCACTATTTTTGGTTGCAACGGAGGTTGTCCAATTATCCACATATGAAGGATTTCCTACTTTTCCTGAATTTATTACTGAATTTGAAGACAAGGTCTCAGAACCATAGAGGCTATTGGCATTGTGAGAGGCATTGAAGGACACTCCAGCATGTTGGGGGGAGACACACAAGAAATCAATAAATGGGTGTTCGTTGTGTTACAAGTTGATGGAAGTTTGCTTCGATGATGAATAGAAGTATCAAGTTGAGAAGTATGATGAGAGTGTTGGGACTCAGAAATATCATATTTTCATCCACTTTACCTTTAACTATTCCTCACACTATATCATCCCATTAACCTTTCATTATAGCATTTCCATACATATATTCGGGCTTCACGTTATTATTTTCCACTTTATTCATTCTAGTATTAAAAAGGAATTTATGATTAAATATTAGAAATGAACATGTTTTTCACTAATATCTCAAGTATGGATGAGATTTGTAATGTGTAGAAATATGTGAAGGATTAATTCAAAGAGGAGACTTCTCAAATATCTCCTCCAACATTTCAAGGAGACAGTTATTCAAAGAATATTACACGGAGAAGATCATGGAGATTTGGTTGGCATATCCTATCTAGGATTTATGAGAGACATGTGGAGGATTTGAAGGGATCATATCTTGTAATAATAGGAAATTAGTTGAGAGTGGTTGAGAGAATAATGGATCTATCATTATGAGATGGTTATCTCCTTCTCAAATAAATTCATGTATAAAAGAGAGTGCTCTTTCTTCATTTGGGGATAGTAGATTAGGGGAAGATTAGTCTCAGATTGTAAAAGTTAGTCTTGACTTTGTAATATGGAGAAGTGAATTCTTAGCTTTTGTTCATAATTCTTTCACGATTTGTCATTGATTCTTGTGATGAAAATTAATATTGATTTCTTGTTTATGTGAGCTCACATTTGTTGTCTTGTTGCTCTTCATATGATGTCTTTATTTTATGCAATTTACTTTCAGTTGTGTGTTTCAGCTTAAGGGGGGATTAGATTAGCAATTAGAAACTAGCAAGGGGGGTTAGATTAGATTAATTCAACTTCAATCCCGCATATATTTTGCGTGTTATTCGTAATCCTATGAACCTCAGATTAACAAATTAAATAGTTGGGAAAATACTACAACGGAATTAAAAGACAATATTTCATCCTAACATTTTGGCACCGTTGTCGGGGAGGCACGATGGATTGAAGTTTAGTTTGGTTAATTTTCTACAAGCGTACACTAGAGTGTGACTTTAAATTTCTACAATGAGTGAATTTCAGTTTCTACAAAGAGTGTTTCAATTCTGCAAGTGTGAATTTCAATTTCAGCAAGTGTGTTTTTTCACAACCGTGAAGAGTAATTGTTTTATGTATAGAGTTTTTTTTAAGCTAGTTCAATAAGAGTGTTTTTTTTTAATTTTCATTCAGATTTGGGTGATGTAAGAATACCTTTTTCAAAATGATTTAACAATGATTTCAAGCTTGGAACATCTCACTCATATCCTTGCAAAAGTAGGGATCTCCTCTTCTCACGAAGAGGAGATACTGACAGCAGACGAGAGATTAATTACTCCTCTAGCAACGAACAAGGAATCAACATTTGAGGAATCCTGTAAATTTGATGAAGAATAATCATGTGAGAAAGAGGTCTAGGAGGACAAAAAGGAGTTGCAACATGATCTGAGGAGTGAAAACTACGCCTATGAAATCCCTATCGAACGATGGTTTCAAGCGAGTACAAGGTTAGAACAATTTAGTTTTTCTTATTTTCCAGTTAATTCACAGTCATAGCAACTAATTTCACACATTTTTTTTTATCCTCATATTCTATTTAAAAAATTAACATTGAACATATTTTTATTGATGTTACGTGAATGGCTACATTGGATATTTAACTACAGGTAACTATTTTCTAAATCCCAATTAGTATAGAGTAGGTAGGATTTTTATTCTTCAGTTTTTTCTTTCACCCAGAATAAGTATGCTCTCCTTCGCGCTTCATGCGATCACAACGATCAGAAAGTAGGATGTTTTCTAACGTTTTTAGGAAAGAATAAATTAATGTTTCCAAACATGCCTAATCGATTTCATCCTTAATTTGCAAATCATTTATGTCCATTTGCTAAAAAAAATTCAATTTGTAAAATAAAACTGGCCTGCAAAATTCATGTGGAAAATTCATTCTAAACTAAAACAGTCGCTGAAATTATAATAGCTGCAACTCCAAGATGAAATAGAAACTGAAGTAGTGTCACATATGTAATATTATCGTTGGTATGGGTCACAACCATCTCTTTTCCTTCGTCCTTCATCTTGTAGTTCAATAAGTTTGCGAGAAGAATCTTCAAAATTATTTTATTTGATTTTATGAAAAACATAAAATACATATGGTATGCAATTTAATGTGGGTTCAGAGTGAATCGAGTTTTTCCACACATGAACTTGCAAAAATATACCACAAATGATTACATTACCAGATTTCCTCACCTAGAATTGCTTTTATCGCCATGAATTTCCTTTATCCATCGCCATGACTTGCCTTTATCTGTGCAAAACAATAATGTAATAAAAAATGGGACAATTAGCTCTCTCGGCTAGCTTGGCGAGCATATTGACAAAATGGTGATGTGCTCATCTCATTGATGATTGTAAAAAGATCTCAATAATCGAGAAATACACGCAACAAGAAAATCAATCATTACTTTCCTATACCTATGTAGTTAGGTGAGTGTTGTAGCTTCATCCGAAACAAGAAGGAATTGAATAATCCTACAACAACCTCATTAACAAAATAATACTACAACAAAATCAATAATGTTTTGCAGGAGGTAGGGGATCATGCCATAGATTACCAACCTTCGCAATAAAACATACAACGACCCCTTTAGAAATTCACATTCTATTGCAGGTTTCGAGCGATCCTCCATGAATTCTCCACTATCTTTACGTTCTCCCCATTTCGACTCTTTTTCCATTGCAAATCTACCCATCGTAGAAAACGTCCAACTATTAATAGATATGGTTGTTACAAAAATAGCTGGATGTAAACTTAGGTTCAAGGAAATCAATATTTCTAGGATTAACATAATCAAAACCCTAGATTGGTCCTCCATCTTTGTCGCTCTACTGGATTTTAGATCGAAAGTGTAGTCATCTCAATGATGAGATCCTCTGATTCACTAAAATAGGGGCATCTCCATTTACTGCATCTACATATGTCTGTTTGATATAAAGCTGGTTTTATACGAATGAAAGTGGTGGTTATTTTTACGAAACAAAAATACTCCCCAATGAGGATGAGTAGAGATTCCTTTGTAGGTTTTGAATTCTTCTAGCGTCTCCCTCTAAAATCTACCTCTAAGATCTCGCAAACGAAAAAATGACACGTAAAAGGTTTTGTTCTACATGATTTGGTAGTGAAGGTGATTGCTTCATTAAAAGACATATAGCATTCTCTCCTTATACACATATTGTTCAATGACCCCTTCCAGAAAATTATTCAATATATTGACTACACCATGCTACCAAAGGCAACATAAATTCAAATCACTCCAACTACTACGACAAGATTTTTGTTTGGACTAACATAAATGTGATTCAAAACCTAATGATAGAAATAACGCCTAAGGATAGAAAATGTTTCAGTATAAAAAATCCAGACAACCGAATATCTATTTGATAGCCCAAATTCTAAACTCTCAACTTTATATAATCAACCTACATACAAAAACAAAACCCCAAACTAATGATATCGTCGACTATTGTATTTCTTGGATCAAAGTGCATCGAGTGATTGAATGCCAATGCCTAACATTGTGTATCAGTTTAATTCATGCTTCGCCAACCTTATCGTGATTGATAGTCTTCGATCTCACTAATTTGAGAAGTCCCAATAAAATCAAGCTGGAGAAATTAATATTGAGGAGTTTATGCTTGAGTTCTGGAAGCACATATCTGGCCAAGAGAAGCATCCTTTCTCTGGCCAATGGAAGTGACGTGCATGGGAAAACCTCCAAAAACTAGGCTACTTTGACTCTTCAATTGCCTCATGTAGACAACAATAAAATAGAACTCCAACACTTCAATTCTTCACATGCAACATTGCATAAGGGTTCACAATTTTCCACTTCCCAGTTCTTGATCACACATAGCAAAAGGGGTGATCACACAATGCGAGACCACCGAGTAGGTAAAGATACTAATGCGAAGATCGAAGAAAATGTTGCAAATATTGAATTGAAAAAAAATGGGTATTGTATAAGATAAATAATTTCCCCACTTTTACTCCTTATGATTCAAATACTGCAACAAATTTAGTGCAACGGTAATTACCTTGCAATTAAAACAGACTACATAAACTCCTTCAAAATGGTTCTTCCAGTTACTCAAGGATGACAGATGAAATGGCACTCCAGCCTCTCTCCTTCAATGGAAAGTTTTATGAAAATCAATAGCCAATGTTAACCACTCAACCATTGGAGCACCTTCAAATGTTGACTTCCCTATCACCCGTAGAGAAATTTCATTATCTATTTGAGTTGTAGCGCCATGTAGATAATTTTGAAGGACAATGTTTTAGGAATTTTTCCTCTCACAAAGAAAATAATACAAATGATGATGGCTCATGCAGTAGTGAAGGGAGGGATACCATCATGGCTCTCAAATATCACATAGTGTCATGTTTACACACTGAATCTTGATGATGTATGCTATGAACCAAAAGACATTATGATCGCAGAATCAAGTGCACTGGTCTTAACACCACAAAAAGGATTAAGGTGAGGTAAGTTTTATGTTCAAGATCGAATGGATTGGATAAACTATACTTGATCTAGAAATTTCATTAAGTTCCTATATATCCCAACTAAATGAACAATACCAAAACTTGTCTTGCGATTTCAACGATGTGAGCATTATTACACAGTACATAAAGCCACATGACCCATTTTTTCACTAGCATGGCTTTGTGGAAATCAAGCATTTGATAGAAGTGGCCAATGAAAATACATGTTCAAAAAATATTTGATTTTAAAAACCATAAAAGTGCACAATGAACCAATTATAATGATGTTTGCTCACAGCGCCAAGAGTTTCTTGTGATAGGGATGACTGCATGCACAACGAGGAAAAATAAAGAGGATAACTCAAAACCATGGGCAGTAGCATGAAAGATACTTATGGGGCAGGTATGCATGTATTTTATGTTAATGATGGTTTATGCAGGATCTAATGGTTGTCACAGCTGGTCGTTGCAGCTGGCTATTATAGTTGGTTGTTGCAGCTAGTTGTTATAGCTATAGGTGGCATTGTAGCTGGTTGTCGCAGCTGGCTATTGCAGCTATAGGTGGTGTTGCAGTTGGCTGTTAAAACCGGTTTTTGCAGCTATAGGTGGTGTCACAACTAGCTGTTATATAGCTATTAAAAATTGTAAATTTTGAACATTTTGTTAAAGAGCCGAGACAGTAATGCTAAATGCCCATGAATGGAGATCAGATAATTTTAACTTTGAGTGTTTTTGCCATTTTTTTCTTTTTTCATTCTTATTTGTGAGTGTGTTGTAAAAATAGAACAAAAACAATAATATATATATAATTGTAAAAATTATTTCTTTTGTTTTAAAAATGAAAAAAAAATAGAACCCTGGAAAAGAAAATAAAAAACAAAAAAAATATAAAAAAAACAATGAAAAGTTAAAAAGTAAAAACAAGCAAAACAAAAAAATAAAGTTGCAACTAGACAATTTCGTTTTTCCTGAAATTGCTTTTATGATTAACGTTGAACTATTTTTTAAAGTCACTTTGACAACAATCACATATGAAACTAACTCAGGAAACATGTATAACAAATTTTATTTCTCCCTGATATTTTCTTTGCAGCTTGTGTACTTCTGTCTGCATAATATGTTTGAACTTCTCACAAGTTTAATGCAGGAATCTGTACTAAGTTTTTTCCAAGGTTTCAGAGACGATCACATTTTTCTGCTAAAGTGATTTTTCAAGAATCACAAAAATTTTGAGAAGCATGCTTTGATAGAAATCCCAGAGGAGCTATTACTCATGAAATTTGCTGATAAACATCATAACGTTGGTTGTTACACAGAAACAATTCATAAAAACATTTTCATCATGAATGTTTACCCACATTTCTCCTTCAAGGAACATTAGTCATCCATACTGGAGTCCACTATTTCATTGAACTAACTATCATGACTTCACACATACCTATCTTTCTGAGTTGCATACATCCCTTTATCTTTTTCAGTTCATTTTTCTTTCCAGTTTTGCATTTGAATAAAACCAACTCCCTCTCCATGACTACATGGGCTTGCCATATCCATTGCTTGACTGTGAGATATTTTTTACTTATAGTCCTACCAATATTTTTGTACCAAGTCATGTTGAATGATGTGAGATTCCTTAAGGCCCACCTTTCAACAAGTCCTTCCCCATCGACCTCAGCACCTTATCTGGGATATAGACTAGAGTTCATTTTCAGTACTTGGAGGCTTGCATGCCTTAATGGCAAGTTATCTCACTGATAATCATGCGAATACATCAATGTCCCTTGATCTTTAGATATTGCAAGTGGCTCGACATCAGCGCATCTATTCACACTTCACAAGATGTACTTGGGTACCTTGGCACTTGTTGATATCAATGGTGAGTTTACCTCACATTGGTTAATGGAATTCATTAATGGTCAGTAATCCAATGATTTATATTCATCCTCGGCCTCGACACATACATTCGCATGATTATAATTGTACCATTGGGTTTTGTAGTGGGTAAATACTATATATTCTTTCTCATGACTCCATCAGTAGTTGTATACACATGACTTTAGATCTATGAGAGTACCACAGTTCCAATTTTTTCCTCCCACATTTTCCATTATTTATCAATAGTAGTTTAGATTCCTCCACTTCACACTACAACATTTACAACAGTTATAGCTGTAACAACATTTACAGTTACATTTTTATCTTGCAGCAGTGACATGTTCTCCATGATTCAGCAGGAAGCAGTTTTGAATCCTTCACTTCCCATGATCCAGTAGATGCAACTGCAGTAGCAGTGACATATTCCATGAGCCAGCAGCAATAGCTTCATTCCTATTGCATCATTCATCTACTTTTTGGGTAAGCGGAGGTACGTTTTTTTCTAAACTTTAATCATGCAATTCCTTACATGTTAGCAATGAATAATTTGGAAAATTCCCTCACCATGCTCCATTTCTTTTTTTCACTTTCACAACCCATGCTAGGTTGCGTGAGGACATGTAACCAGATCAGTTGGGGAGGGGAAACTATATTCAATACATATTCACTACTATTTTGTTACCACCATCACCCATTTTTCATCTCATTTACCATTCACCAACATTTTTTTTTGACAAATCCTTTGTTGCACTTTGCTTCATACACATTGATATACATATTGGCATGATTCATAAAGATAAAGAAAAGGATTTCTTATGCACAGTGATGTTTTCTATGCACATTGATAGCTTATCATTTCCAGTGAGTGTATGGTTAAACTGTTATGCAGCTAGCGAAATGAATGTTGTTAACACAAGAACCAACATTCTTTGTATTCATGGTTGTCACACAAGAACCAACCATAAGAAAATGTCAGTTCTTACTCATGTATTTCACACCCTAGAAACAATCATTGTTAAAATGACATTATCAATCAAAGCCATAGTTCTGATGCCAAAATTTCTTAAGAGGATCCATGCAAGGTTGCATGAGGACATGCAACAAGTTCAGTTGGGGAGGATGTTGGGACTCAGAAATGTCATATTTTCATCCAATTTACCTTTAACTATTACTCACATTGTATTGTTCCATTAACCTTTCATTATACCATTTCCATACATATATTTGGGTTTCACCTTATTATTTTCCACTTTGTTCATTTTAGTATTAAAAGGAAATTTATGATTAAATACTAGAAATTAACATGTTTTTCACTAATATCTCAAGTATGGATGAGCTTTGTAATGTGTAGGAATATGTGAAGGATTAATTCAGAGAAGAGACTTCTCAAATATCTCCTCCACCATTTCAAGGAGATAGTTATTCAAAGAATATTCCAAGGAGAAGATCATGGATATTTGGTTGGCATATCCTATCTAGGATTTATGAGAGACATCTAGAGAATTTGTGAGAGACATGTGGACGATTTGAAGGGATCATATCTTGTAATACTAGGAAATTAGTTGATAGTGGTTGAGAGAATAATGGATTTTTCATTATGAGATGGTTATCTCCTTCTCAAAGAAATTCATGTATAAAAGAGAGTGCTCTCTCTTCATTTGGGGATAGTAGATTAGGGGAAGATTAGTCTCATATTGTAGAATTTAGTCTTGACTTTGCAATATGGAGAAGGGAATTCTTAACTTTTTTTCATAATTCTTTCATGATTTGTCATCAATTCCTATGATGTAAATTAAGATTTCTTTGTTGTTTACGTGAGCTCACATGTGTTGTCTCATTGCTCTGCATATGTTGTCTTTCTTTTATGCAATTTACTTTCAGTTGTGTGCTTCAAATTCCAGCATTAGATTAGCAGTTGTATGTTTCAGCTTAAGGGGGGATTATATTAGAAATTAACAACTAGAAAGGGGGGTTATATTAGCTTAATTCAACTTCAATCCTGCATATATTTTGCGTGTGCTTCGTAAGCCTACGAAACTCGGATTGAAAAATTAAATAGTTGGTCAAACACTACAATGGAATTAAACAAAAATATTTCATCTTAACAGGGAGAAATGATCCCAATGCTCATTTGATTTCATGTCAGACCATGTGGTTGTCACGACTGAAGGATGAGTGGGTACATGGTTTTGTACACACATTGGACCAAAAGTAGTAACAATGGTATTTATCAGGTGAGATCTTAAGAGAGCTCACAACATGGGAGGATGTGTTGATATTATTTAATCACACATTCATTTTTACGGATGTTGATCCTGTCATTCATAGCACGCTACATCATATCTGTGATGTTGTCTTGGAGATAGTCCTAGTTGCATACCCTACAGAATCGCATGAGGTTGCAATGATGCAGTCTATGATGGCATGCTACAAAGTAATAGGAGGATCTGATAATGGAGATGACCCAAGGAGCATCAATATTCCAGAATCTAAGGTAAGTCGGAACATTGCGGCACCAGAGATGCTAATAGACATAACTCAACAACCATTGAAGATTCGAAAGGTTAACATTGGGACAGAGGAGGAACAAAAGTTTGCCAATATAGGAGATTATTGGGATGAATAAACTATGGAAAATATCATCAATATGTTGCATGAGTTTCAAGATTTGTTTTCGACTAAATTTTATGAAATGAAATGGATCTTAGGATATTTACGAGAAATGAAAATTTCACTCAATCCATTTGTGGTTCTAGTGAAGAGATGTCCATATCGCTTTAATTTACGATACAAGGAGAGAGTGAAGGCTGAAATTGACAGAATGTTGGACATAGGAATCATAGAACAAGTCTAAGAACCAGATTGGATTATTCCAATGGTTGTGCAAGATAAGAAGACAGGCGAGGTCCAGATCTGTGTCGATCTCAAGAAGCTTAATGATGCATGCCTTCATGATCCATTCTCGACGATGTTTACAGATGAAGTGTTGGAATGAGAAGGTGTTCAAGAGATCTACTCATTTTTGGATGTATTTTATGGCTATCATCAGAATAAGATTGCAAAGGAGGATCGGCATAAGAAAACCTTTGTGACAGAATGGGGATGCTTTCAGTACACAATTATGTCGTTTGGATTCAAGAATGCACCTGCGATATTCTCCATGATTGTATTCACTGAGTTTAAGTACTTTATTCAAAAATTTTGGTGGTATACATGGATTATTGGATGATGTATGGGTTGGTAAAGGATCATGTTTCAAATCTGTGACTGATGTTGTAACGTGTTATTGGGATTATCGCACCTTCTGTAGATAGAAATTGTTCCTCTAGTATGAATGGTTCAAATACAGAACAAATGAGTCACAACTAGATCGAAATACTTTCCCTAGAAGCTATGGATACATAAAATAAGATCTCTGATGGAATACCTACAAAAAAAATCAAACACATGACAACATCAAAGATACCAGAAAACTGTCCATAGATCCATATCAGTGACTAAGGAATTTGATAATACACATGTGAGATTATAACACAATAGATATATGGGAAAGAAATCGAATTTGAATTAATAAATGAATGAAAGAGCTTACAATCATTTTGCTTTAGTGTTGATGCACTCCTTCACAAGACTAACATTTCATCCCCAATAGCTCCAACTTGATCCTCTCTACTTTCTAATGGATTAGGCAGGATGTTAATTAAGCAGCATAACTTTACTCTTTTCTTCTCCCCCTCAAACATGGCATATGAGCTTGATTTTATTGGGATCAAAGGGATAGGAATGGTTGAGAAATAGGTGGGTGAGGTGGCCATGAGATCCCCAAAGCATGGATCTCAAGCTTAACTGACCCAGGTGAGTAGGGATAATCCTAGCCACAAATATTTTGTTCTATAACCTTTGTGAAACCTTCTATTTTTCACTTTTTACCAAGGGAAACACTTATTCTCCCTTATCATAGAGTGGTGCAAGGTGAGAAATGAGCCAAAAAAAAGGTGAAAGGTGGTGGCATCTCCTATCTTCTACATAACTCAAAAGGTGCTATATAAGGTACCACTTATAAACTTAAGGGTAAGAGCGGTGCTAGAGTTTTGTATGTAGAATCAACATCTTGAGCACTATTTTCACTTCAAGTTTGGGATTGAGGGAAAGTAGAGGTGTTAGAGATATTATCACATGCTGGTGACAAAATTTGGGTATAACAAAATGCCCCCAAAAAAATGAGGCTAGAGGTATATGATAGGCGAGAGCTTTGATAGATCAAGTTATCACTTCGAGCTAAGAGCCATCTTGATCAGAGAGTATCATCGAGTAGGCATCTGCAATACATCAATACTTTGACTCATGAGTAAATGTAACATCATTATAGCTACAGACCAATACAAGGTAGATCCATGAGAGGAATAAACAAACATGGCTACTAGAATACATCCATGTGATAGAGGACTTAAACTTGGACATAGCTACCATATATACAACCATGGATCTATGTCATACAGATGCAAATTTGAGCATAGCCATGACCATACAAATGTGGATCCATGCTGTTACTTCATACAATATACTCCATCACAACATGGGGAGAAATATATGAGTGCTTAAAAAATACCCAGGGTCTTCGTCTTGTCATCCAAAAAGTACGAATCTATTCATGTGATTAAAATGTTCTGAAGTTGAACATGATATAAACCACTTGATTACTGGCCAATGATGTGAACTGTTAACAAGTGCAAGGGATATCACCATTGATGTAAATGATTCCCAAGGTACCCTAGTACAATATACTGAGTGTGAATATATGTTTTGATGTTGAACACCCAGTGGAATATTTCGAACAAAGGTCAATGATGTAAACCTATGTCGAGAACGAGAGAATATAACACTGAGGCATACATACCTCAAGGTACTAAACTTGTTTCTAAGACTATTTCCTGGATGATGAGCTAATGTCGATAGGAATAGTCTCATCAAAGGAGGGCCATGATGAATCCCACAAAGACAACATGAAACTTGGAAAAAAGTTCTAGAATGTTGTAGATAATGTAACCATAGAACTAACTCAAAGTACTGACACAAAGGCTATTTTAACTGCAGAGGTAAACTTATTTCTTCCATTGAACATTGGGTGACACAAAAAAAAGGCTTGGAAACATGACTAAACCAGATGGACACACAATACGACAATGGAAAATGCATTCTTTTGAAAGACTCAAAGGATGAAATGACTCATGAAAGTGGATTGACTTGTAATTCAGCTGAATACCCAATTGACTGAATGATATGCAGACAAGTGCCATGTTCAAAGGTGACAAACAACTGCCATTTTATTTCCAAAATGATTCCCTTCCCTTAATTACCCCATGATGATTGATGAGTTCCTATTTTCATTTTTACGAGTCCAAAGAGGGTAACAAACACTCATTTTAGCTCATCCGAAGACAAGTCCATTCTCATATATTTTATGAACCTAAGAAAGGAGGGGTTCATTCCCTGAATGAGTCTCTCAGTGTTTATTTTAATGAGTACAATGAAAGAAAACTCGATATCGTTCATGTTTAGAGAGTCTGAACGAAGACAAAATAAAACTCCAAAGGGTCCCTTTTTCATATGGTTTAGTCTATAGGGCCCGAAAAAGTGTAAAATAATACCCAAGAGAACTCTTCCACTCATGATGGGATAGAACGTTCCTTTTTCCTAAATAGTCTATCCGAACCGAAAAAGAGATAACCTACCATTAGAGAGACAACTTTTCAAATACTTTTACGAGTATGAAGAAGACAAGTACTCAACAATATTTTTATATTTAGGGAGTCCGAAAAGAGATTAAAGGAGACTCCATTAGGTTTTTTTTTTCATGATGAGAAGTTTTACGAGCCTAAAAAAAATTGGAAAAATACTTGGAACTTTGATACTGAGTTCTAAGAGCGGGACCAAAGTGTCAAAACAAATGCTCAGAGACTTTTTATGTTTTATGAAAGTACGAAAAAGTCAAAAACAAACTCCCCATAGACTTTACTGTTCCCATTTTTACTCCTGTAAGACTAAAAAACGATCATTAATCTCTCAAAAAATGACTTTAATGAAATATATAAATGGGTTTTTATATAATAATGATTTTTGAAATATCAACATAACACATAAAACCCTGAAAATTGTTACAATAATCAACCCATAGTTACCTACCTTAGACATTAATTAATCCACTTTTGTCTTATTTTCCTAGTTTCCTATATTCCACTCTATGCAAGTTGTCTTCCACATGTCCTAGAAGTCAAAATTGATAAAACTAAGTCATGGAGTGCTTGGAAAACCTCCTGGAAACCATATTTAGCATGTCTAATTTATTCCATATCCTCCCTAGTGCATATCTGCTTTTTCTGCTAAGTTTCCTGCTTTATTAAGATTTATGGCAAAAGCGAAAGTAAGACTAGGTGTAGTTCACTTGTTTTTTTCCCTCATCATCCTCCATCCTTTTCTCCTAATAAAATCATGTATGAGTTGTATTTCAATCCCTTATTATCTTGCCTACTATACTTTGCCAATTCATGAGCCTCTAAGTGGATTTGGAAACTGCTTTATGCACCTATGGAGGATTTGACTAGATTTAGTAAGCCTACTTTTTTACTATTTCGAATGGCATCCTTATGCATTAAAATATATAATTTAATTATATATTGCAGTATCCTATTACTTCACAAGGTTGGCTATTGTACACTTATTCAATACAGATTAGTGTTATGCTACAATTTCAGTCTCCTTTGTTTGTAATTTTGCATGTTTGATTAGCAATTTTGTGAGTGCAATTGTTCTATCACTTGGGTTCAATTTCCACATGGTATCAAAGCCTTTGTATATTTATTTATATCCTTCCATATTTCTATTGCAAGTTTGAAATCTTGACTAGGAGCATATTCTGCTGACTAAAGGGCACAGTTTTTGAGCTATGGATCAATCTCAGAAGATCATCTTGACTCCATTTAATTTCTTTGAATGGAAAGCAGAGATGGAGATACTATTGAGAGAAAAAGGTCTCTACAATGTGACTATGGAAACTGAGGTAGATCCCAATGCAGCTGCAGAGAAAATTAAATGGCACAACATGAGGGATGACGCCTATGGTCTTTTGTGTCTGAGCATATCAAGAGACCTCCTCTTCCATCTTGATGGATTGACATCAGCTAATGAAGTATTGGAGAAGCTTGTAGATATTTTTTGTAAGACAAATGAGATGAGAGGACATCAAATCAAGAATTAATTGATCTCTTTGAGTCCCATCAGCTTCGAATCCTTGCAACTCTAATTTTCCAAGTTTAAAGCCCTTGTTTTGCAGCTAAAATAGTGTGGAATTGAAAAGAAGGAAGAGCAACTAGTTTTGTCCATACTCTTGAAGCTTGGCCCTGACTATTCAGTGTTTGTTTCGACCTTCCATTCCAGCAAGTTGATAGCTCAAGTCTGGAATATTCCTAAGCTTTTAGAGTTCATGGAATCCCCCACACAAGAACAAGATAAATTAGTGATGATGGGCACCATCAAACCTTCCAAATACCAAGATTTGGTTGCTGGAGATTCAAGGGTGGATTCAAAAGGAAAGAAGAAATCTAAGAAGCCACATGAGCAAAAGAGAGACAAGAACAAGTCTCAAGAGGATAGCCAAGGCTCCAAGAAGAACTTTCACAAGAAAAGGAACAAAGGAGAAATGAGCAAGTGCGCATACCATAGTAAGGGCTATCATCCTGAAAGCTCTTGCATGAAAAAGAAAATTGACATGTTGACCCAACTCCTGGAGAAGAATAACATCTCCCTTCCTGATTGCTTAAAGAAGAGGGAAGGAGGATCAAATTCAGAGGACAGAGAGAGATTGCATGCTTTGGTTGCTGGAACATCAAGCTCACCTAGCTTCATCATAGAATCTGGAGCTTCAAGACATATGGTTTTGACCAAGGAGGCATTCTCCTCTCTTGACATGTCGAAAGGTCCACCAATAGTGCTGAGACATGACTCTCTCACTGACAGTTTGGGGAAAGGAAGGATTCATCTTGATCATGGTAAGTTCAGTAATGTATTGTATATTCCAAGTCTTGCCTCTAACCTCTTGTCAATGTATCAGATGAATCACACAGGGTCTCCAAAGAAGTTCATATTCTCCCCTTATGATGTTGATATCACATAGATATCGAATGGTAAAGTCATTGCAAAAGGAGTTGTAGATCACGCTTCGAAGGTATACATGTTTTCACATTTTCTACCCTACTCAAACCCCTCTACTCTTTTGATTCATGGAAATGAGGAAATCAAGCTTTGGCATGAAATATTTGGCCATATTAACTATAAGTATCTTTCTGATATAAGTGAAAAATAAATGGTCATAGGGTTACCAAATATTAAGTTTTCCAAGGGAGTCTGTCAAGGTTGTATCCTAGGAAAACACCCAGAGCATAAATTTGAGAGAGCTAGTCATGAGAGAACCGCTACAACTATTGAGTTGATCCACAGTGATGTTGCTGGTCCATTTCCTCATATGTCAATGAGTTAATACAAATATTAATTTACCTTCATATATTACTTTTATAGGTATTGTTGGGTTTACTTCCTGAAGCATAAGTCTAAAGTTTTTGACCTCTTCAAAGTCTTTAAGGCCTTGGTTGAAAACCAGTCTGGGAGGAGACTGAAGATCCTCAGATCTGACAATGGTGGTGATTATGTCAAGTCTGAGTTCATTCAATATTGTAATGATGCAGGTATTCAGATGCAACATTCAATCCCTTACACACCATAACAAAATGGTGTTGCTGAGAGAAAGAACAGATCACTGAAGGAGATGGCAACCTGTATGATGGAGGCTAAGACTTTGCCACCAAATTTTTGGGCCAAGGCTATAAATTGTGCATCCTATATCAAGAATAGGGTGCCTCATAAACATATTGATTGTATGAATCCTTTTGAAGCTTGTAGTGGGCACAAGCCAGATGTGACCCATTTCAGGATTTTTGGCTCAAAGGCTTGGGCTAGAGTTCCAATTGAAAAGAGAAAGGATTTGCAGTCCCAAAGCCAAGAGTGTCTATATTTTGGGTATTCTGAATATTAAAAAGGGTACAAGATGATAAAATTGAGCCCAAACAAATCCTTCATTGAAAAGAGTGTTTAGTTCCAAGAAGAGCCTTTAGCAGTAGTTGAAGTTGGAGAGTCTTCTTCACCACCAGAACCATTGAATGTGAATGAAGAGACAAATGAGTTTGCTGATTCTGATATGTTTTATCATGATGATTTAATTTTAGATCCTGATAGTCCTAAAATACCAAAATGGGAAACAAATACCATTCATGCAGCTGGGGAACTAGCTGGAAATCCTAGTGATCCTAGGAGGACTAGATCTCAGTTTGAGAGTGCCCTGTGTATGAAAGACCCTTTTTTTGCAAAGAAGTGCTATCTGATGGTTGAATAAAACACACATACATATGACTATGCAGCACATGATCCAATATGGAAAACATCCATGAAAGAATAATTCATCTCACTCCAGAAGAACAACACTTGGGAACTGGTTGATCTTCCCCCAGGGAGGAAGCTAGTTCAATGTAAGTGGTTTTTCAAAACTAAGTTTTCTGCTGATGGTTCACCTTTGAAATATAAGGAAATATTGGTATCCAAGGGATACTCACAGGTACATGGTATTCACTACATTGAAACCTTTGCACCAGTGGAAAACATGGACTCCATAAGGCTAGCCTTAGCCATTGCAGCTTCGAAGCAGTGGGAGGTACATCACATGGATGTGAAGTGTGCTTTCATAAATGGATATATTACTGAAGATATTTACATGCATCAACCTCAGGGATTTGTTTCTAATCCATCTTTTTTGTCCAAGTTAAAGAAATCATTGTATGGGCTCAAGCAAGCCCCCAGGGCTTGGTATGCCAAGATTGATGGATTTCTGCTATCATTGAGTTTTGTTCAATGCAAGTCTGATCCTAATGTTTATTTGAAGCTGATTCATGGTTCTTTGATTATTATTGTCTTTTATGTGGATGACCTTCTGATTACAGGAAGTTCAAAGAAAGATATTGCCTCCTTGAAGGATGCAATGAACCATGCATTTTCTATGACTGATTTGGGGTTGTTGAGCCAATTCTTGGGTCTTGAAATTGCTCAATCCCAACATGGAATAAAATTACATCAGTCCAATTATGCTTTATATTTTCTGAAAAATTTCAACATGAAATATTGCAAGCCAAGCAAGACTCCTTTCCTTTCAGGAGTTAATCTTGAAGAAGCAGGTTCTTCTCCTATGGTAAATAATACACTGTATAGGTAGTTGATTGGGTGTTTGATTTACCTTACACACACTCAACCTGATATTTATTATCCAGTAATTGTGGCCTCAAGATACATGTATCAGCCTCATGAGATCCATTGGAGAGCAGCCAAAAGGATCCTTAACTTTGTTCAAGGAACAAGAACTCATGGGATCTTCTACAAAGCTAAATTTGATCTTGATTTGATTGGGTTTACTGACAGTGATTGGGAAGGTAAAAACATAGATCAAAAGTGAACATTAGGATATGTGTTCATTCTTGCTAAAGGACCAATCAGCTGGTCAATCAAGAAACAGAGTGCCATAGCACTCTCATCTACAGAAGCAGAGTACAGAGGAGTTGTAAATGCAACAACTCAATGTTTATGGTTGTAGGGGATACTTGGTGAGTGTGGCTTTGAATCAAAGTTTTCAACTATTATATATTGTGATAATAAGAGCACCATTTGAATCTGGAATAATCCAGTTCAGAGACAAAGAACCAAACACATTGAGATCCATATGCACTACATCAGACAACTTGTGCACGATGGCACCACTCACCTACTCTTCTGTGCATCTTCAGAACAAGTAGCAGACATCTTCACCAAAGTTTTTTGTGAGAAGATATTCAACAATATAAAATCACTGCCGGGGATTGTTGATCATGATGTGAAGCATGATTGATGACAAGATTTTTAAATTTTTTTTTACTGTCCATGTTTAAGGGAGGATTTTCCCACTGGGCTTTTTCCTCTTTCCTTGGTTAAATGGACATGCAGTATGTAAACGGTGACTAAGCCTTGTTGCTAGGCCCTATATTTTTCTGATATTTACTCATAAAGTGAGGCTTAAAGGGGGGTGTGAGAATAATCAACCCATAGTTAGCTACCTTAGACATTAATTAATCCATTTTTGTCTTATTGTCCTAGTTTCCTATATTCCACTATATGCAAGTTGTCTTCCACCTATCCTAGAAGTAAAAATTGCTAAAAATGAGTCATGGAGTGCTTGGGAAACCTCCTGGAAACCATATTTAGCATGTCTACTTTATTCTAAATCCTCCCTAGCGCATATCCACTTTTTTTGCTAAGTTGCCTGCTTTATTAAGATTTATGGAAAAAGGGAAAGTAAGACTAGGTGTAGTTGACTTGTTGTTTTCCCTCATTATCCTCCATCCTTTTATCCTAATAAAAGCATGTATGATCTGTTTTTCCATCCCCTATTAGCTTTCCTACTTGAATTTGCCAATCTGTGAGCCTCTAAGTGGATTTGGAAACCGCTTTATGCACCTATGGGGGATTTGACTAGATTTAGTAACCCTACTTTTTGACTATTTCAAATGGAATCCTTATGCATTAAAATATATCATTTAATTAGATATTTCAGAATCCTATTACTTCACAAGGTTGGATATTGTACACGTATTCAATACAGATTAGTGTTATGCTCCAATTTCAGTCTCCTTTGTTTGTAATTTTGCATGTTTGATTAGCAATTTTGTGAGTACAATTGTTCTATCACTTGGGTTCAATTTCCACAAAAATATAAATAAAATTCATTTGAATGGTAAAAATAAAATCATTTTACTATTTACCACTTGGTGAGAGTATTTTGTAGAAAATTGAGCCATATTTCCAGTCAATGATTCCAGAATATTCCACTGTCCGCTTCGAGCATCGTCAGAGCTAGGTAAATGTCTGAAACCTAGCATTTCTTTTTAATGCATTCATTTTTTATTTTATGGGTTTTTTGGGTAGTTTTAGGAAATCCGTAAAGACAAAATACAGGCACTGCTCTTGCCCATTATAGGATAAGCAGTGCCCGATAAGAACCGTGCATGTTAAGCTGCACTCAGGCGGTGCAGACCGTGAGTGGGGAAACTTGAATGGGAAAGAAATAATAGGATTTTTTAAATGATTTTGGTGATTGATTATGTTTCTAATTATCGCATTTATTTTTTTTGGTAGGTTCTATCCGATAAAAGATGGTTATATGGAAAGAACAACAACACAACGATGATCATTAGAGGAATTTGAGGTCTTGTTGGCAGTCAGCAACAACCCCTTCATTTTTCATTAAGATGAAGGGAGATCAGCTCTCTTTTATAATTTACCTATTAAAGATTATAAAAGAGTGCCTTCAGAATCTTCGATTCTGAAGGTACTCTCAATTGTAGAAGAGTCAAGTGACATATTAGAAGCTTATGAAAACATTTTCATAAACTTGATAATTAGTAGCTGTTAGTTTCATAAATTTTTATATAATAAATTCTATCATTACTTAATCTATCTGATTATATATGTTGATTTAAGAAATTTAAAGAGATAGTATGCTAATAGGGGTTCAAAGTAAACACATTTTGAATTTGTTTGAAGCTGGTTATTGATAAGATATTATTAGTTCTTAAAATCCCTAGAACTAAAGGTGAATTATTAAATTAAAATTCTTATTAGACCTAAAAGTTCACATTTTATATGTAACTTAAATATCGTACCATGACTTTGTAAACTTGTGTGTATATAGCTAGTGAAAAAGCAAATAAATGAGTATCGTTATGAAATCTTCATATGTCATAGTTTTATAGATTTGTATCCTATCAAATTTGATTTGGGATATTAATGGATGGGATTTTGTAAAGTTTTAAAACTATATTTCAAAATGATACTTTATGTATATACATGGCTTAAGTGTTAATTCGGATCATTAGTTAGTTGTATTGCAAAAACATCAGGGTTTACTATTTTGACACCATATCGTCATGTTAATAAACGTGACCACCTTTCACGTATAATCTAGAGGAGATCATTAATTGACCATTTTTATGAGGATACATGACCCATATGTCAAATAAATAACACCTGTTACTTGGATCGTTGCGTTGGCATGAAGATTTGGCTAACACCTCTCGTTTAATTGAGAGCTGTGAATGTATTAATGAATCGTATCAGTAGGATTTAATGTTGTATATGACTGATAACCATTCCATTTCATAACGTTGTACAAGCTCATCATGCCAAAATGTGTGTAATCAATGTCTTGATTTATGATTCATCAATCGAACGATCCCTGATATGTAGAATTGGTTAAGATTTATAGTTAGTCATGGCTAGTCATGCATTTATCATAGCAGAACACTGGCTGTAGTGTTCATCATCTCTAAATTTGATTAAAATGGCCAAACATAGAGCCCTCATCTTTGTTAGGTATGAAACATGTGAGGAATTGACATTTTGCATCATGTCTTACACCTGGGTGCCTATCCCTTCTCTCTTCACAACTCCATTCATTTCATTTCGTAATCAGGATAGTGGTGAGGAAGCCATGGCTCCGCTTAGTCATTTTGAAATCTCAAGGTCAGAGCTTATTGAAGTTGATGAGAAATTTTACCTGCTATTTGAAAAGGTTGGATGGGGTCAGTTCTTCAGGTGCTTTAGTGGCCATAACATGGAGGTTACCAAAATGTTTTCTTTGAGTTTGAAGGAAAACGTGGCACAGATTGGGTATTTCAAATTCATCATTGATGAAGAAAAAATTGCAGAGGCTACAAATATTCCACAAACTGGAGAGTGATGGTTTAAAGGTGGGAAAGTGAATAAGAAGAAGTGTCAGTCCTTGTTGTTGCCATTGCCAGCTAGTGCAAAACTGAAATTGGGGTTTCGGTTAATTTTCTGAAGCTAGAATGGAGAGAATTCTATGAGATCTTGGTCAGGTACATATCATGTGATGGATGATTCTATCACCTGCATTACTATCACCTACGACTACTATTAGAATTAAAAGGCTGTAAACTTAATCTGTCGTTTTACCTATTGCAAAGTCTAAAAAAAATGTCGCATTTAGTTCAAAGTTTTGGTAATCCTAATAGAAGTCTATTTCATCATGGTTTAGTCGAAATTATAATATAGCATCAACTATCTATTAATGGTAAATCATGGGATGAGTTTTTGATTGAATGTCAATTAGGGCTGACTCAATAGTGGCCAAACCTACCCCCAAAGACCCGTAGGAAACGAAAGGCTACTGTAAAATCCGAAGTTAGTAATGTTCATGAGGTTGAATCAAAGGATAAATATCTTCAGGAAGCCAATCCACCCATAAATACTGGTATCAGTGGTGATGGGGTCGAAAATGTAGCCCCCTGTTACTCTAAAACAACCTTGAACCAATCCCCATTTGACAAACGTTGTAGTACACCTGCAAAGACAGGGGACAAATTAACCAAAACTGAAGATGTTAATGTTGTTTCTTATAAAAACCTCTCTGAGCTGAATACTCCCTGTAAACATGGCGATGAGTCCATGCATAAACTAGAACAACTAGCGTAGGTGTGCTGTGACAGAGGAGGTTTGGAATCAAAAAATCTTGTGTTTATTAGTACAAGGAGAATTACTAGAAGCATGAATAATACACCTACAGCGTTTGTTCCCATGGCCATTCAACAGAGTACTCAGCCAGTGATTTTCCATCTTGAGGACGACATTCCATAATTTTTCCCTGAAACTACTCATATGAATGAACCTACTCTTATAAAGAATAATAGTGCAAAATTGGCTAAAGACATTATAGAGTCAGGTAAGGAAAAAACTTCTCCATCGTGTATGGACGCCTATGGTTCAGGTCTCGAGCCATCTTTTATGATTTTTCCATCACCTGGTCAAGACATAGGTAATCATGATTCTTCTCAAGCGGATGACTCATGTCATGACAAAGAAGAGGAAACTCTCCAACAGGTCTTGGACAGGGTATACGAGACTAAAATTATAGAATTGAAAAATGAACTTAAAGAGTGTCAAGCTAATGCAGCTTTGATAGAGGTGGAAAATAAGACGTTCCGGGAAGAGTTGTTAAACTGGATTAATAGGTGAAAGGAAGTGAAAATAAAAAAGAACCAATACAAGAAGGCAAAAAAATCAATGATAGGTACAAATCAACATTTACTTGAACAAGTAGAAAAGCAAAAGCTAGTGATCATCAGGCTCAATTCCAAACTAGCCGAAGCCAGAAGAGTGGTCGATTTACAAAATAGAACCTGGTGATTATTTCCATTTTCAGTTATATGGTGTATCTATCTGTCAACAGGTAATAAAATCTTTTTTGTGCATGCCTGTAAAATCACAGATTTTACAGGCACACATATAACTTATAGTTTCTTTTGTTATTTCTGTTAAAATTGATTTTTAATAAGATTCTTTTGTTTGTTTAAAACAGATGGGCATGTCATCGCTATCCTCTACAGTTTCAGGACGTCTCGAATATTTTGGATTTCATTTGGAAGACGTGGATGTTTATTGAAGACTAGAAATTCAACACAGCCACGAATATGCCAGTTGCTTTAAACCAGCAAATGTTTCAAGCTAGTTGTTTTTATTGTTATCTTCTAGTGACAAGTGTCTATTGAAGAGAGTCGATGGTCTTTGATAGTGATAGGACTCCTATAATATTGCATGTCGCATTTATGGAAAAACTGAATCGAAAGACTAGTAGTATTATATAAGCTATTAATTTTTATGAGATAGGGGATGGAGTGACTGAAGAGAAACATATTCAAAATATTATTTTGATACTAGTTTTGTTCCTGGATGAAGTTTTATCTTTGGAAATGGGATCTAACTGGAAATATCCAAGTTGATATCGTGATTGGTATTATTTTGGATACTCTTTATATTTCAATATATAATATTCTATTTTTAACATTAATGTAGCATACTTGGTTATGCTTGTGTTTATTAATCAGTATTACACTTTGTCAACACAATATTGTATTTGAATTAGTATGTTATTGTAATTGAATCAATTAGTGTTTCTACTAAGAATTCAAGATATAATGATATATATTTATGTCTGTTTGATATCATTTGTATTTTTGCAATGATTTCATACTGAACATTATCTCTTATTCAAATATCTAATGTTGGTTATTAGTTGTTAATTAATTAGACATTTCAGAAATTTCAAAGTAATTGTTTATTTCAGTTTCTCTGTCAAGTTATTTTATAGCAGAATGATTTAGTGTGTATGGTTTAAATATTTTCTTTTAGATCTTATTCCTTATCTTTATATTCATCCTTATATTAATTAATAATTAATATAAATACTAAAATCGCTCTCAGCTGAGATAGGATAGTTAGGATAGTTAAGTTAGTGTTATCATAGTATAATTTCTATTTAACAGTTGTTAAATAGTATTTGTGTAATTTTTTTTTAAGTAATATTAATAGTCTTTTATATTTAGAATACTAAATATAAAATCGTCAAAATCGAAGACTTTCCTTAAGAAAGCAAGTGCAGGATAATTTAGGTAGTTGAAAAATAATTTTAGGGTTTAGTTAGATAGATATAACTTTAGAATAGATTTTTACTGAATTTAATTTTTCTCCTTAAGAGAAAAATTTAGTTGGTAGCAGGACCATAACCTGCGAGGTTTTGCTATTCCAAACACACTGGAAGCACTTTAACCTGATTGTGTGCAAATAATCTCCTTGTTGGCCAAGGTCAGAAAAAACGACCAACAAATGGAGCTAGAAGGAGGGCCTGTTAATGATTAATGGCAGGAAAAACTAATGAGAAATTTTCAACCAGCCAACATCCTCCAGAATTTAGCAGATCACCGTTTATAGAAACTGTTAGGAGTATCCTTGAACGTGATCATATCGCATCTCCATTTACTCCTGAACAAAGTACTCAAACTTTGGAAGAATCACAACATATTCTTACAAGAGCATATGCCAATCAACTCGGTGTATCTCCGATAGGTTATGGTCTACCTAGGCAACAACGATGTAATCCACAATTGAACATAGTTACTCAAGGTTTGCAAGAAGTTGATAGCACTCCACGTTATCAAACTAGAAGTCATCAGAGACAAATTACTCAAACAAACACTACTAGAAGACTAACTGCAGAAGGAGGTTTTGATCAGCCACCTTCTCCTCCTGAGTCACCACCCGATAGTCCAAGATCATCCAATTCGGGGAGTTCCTCAAGTTATGAAATAATTCCTATGGCAGAAAATGTACCTATCGGAGGAGGAGGTAATCCTCCACCTAATCCACCTAATACACAACTCCCTTGGCTGAGAATAGCTACTGTAGCTGTCCCTGGTATACAACACCCTTTACCTAAACACTCAAATAAACTTCTTCCTAATTTTAACCCAGATGACAAGGAACCGTCCGAGGTGCATGTAGAAAAATTAATGTTAGCTATTCAAACCTTGAACGTTCAGCATGAAGATGTCATTTGTCGATTGTTTCCTCTAACTTTTGAAGGAAGAGCCTCTACCTGGTACTTCTCGTTAGTACAGGGATCAATCACAAATTGGGGTGAATTTAATAAATCTTTTTTAGATAAATTTGGGGAAGATAAAACACCTTCTCTTTTAGCCCTAGAATTATCTCGAATTAAAATGGAGTCTAAAGAAATAATTAAATATTTTAACCAGAGGTTTCTAACATTAAAAAATAAAATTCCAGTTGCTTCTCAACCACCCAACGATATAATTATTGAAAATTATACTTCTGCCTTACCAAAATATTCTGGGATGTTTGTTAAGAGAGTTGGGAAAACAACATTAGTAGAAACTTTTGAGGAAGCCATTAAAGTTGAGAAGGATTATATGTCCTATGAACTAGATAGAAGTCGGAAATCTGATAGCTTTCCTCGTAGGAAGATTGAAAAACTTAATTCAGAAAAAAGATAAAGCATTTGATATAGAACAGCTACAAAATGCTATTCGGGAATTAACCAATGAAGTTTTAATATTAAAGAAAACCAATTCTGAAGCTTCCTCTTCTAGGGGATATTTCAGAAATCAGTTCAGAAAAAATCCAAATACAACTAATAAAACAAATACACCACCTAACATAGCAACAAATGAAGAAATTTTTAATACAATTCTAGCTGTTTTATCTTTATCATAGACTCCTTCTAATCAAGAAATAACAGAGAATGAAGAAGAAGAGGAATCAGAAAATGAGGAAGAATCAGAGGAACCTCAACAAGTTAACGGTCATTTTTGGGATAGTCTTGTAAAGGAATATGAGAGTAAAATCCCACCTACAGGACAACATGCCTATAATACTCGTAGTAGAACATTCGCAAACACTCCAGGAGCTTTGTCAAGTTCTACTCATGACAACAATAATTCACAGCCTAATAAAACAACTCAATCCGGCAAGCAAACTCAAACAAACAAAATTACCCAACCCATTCAAAATGATCCAAAATTAGATTTACAATATGATATAATTGAGGATTTAAAGAAGACATGTGCAAACATCAGTATGTATGATCTTCTTCAAATTTACCCAATGCCTAACAGTCATGTTATAAATCCTGCTATGAGTTCAATTATTCCTAATGCAAAACAAAATGTTGCTGCAAATAGTTCTAATAATGATTCAACAGCAACTGATAAAGGAAAATCAATGGCCGACAAAGCCTCGCTAATAGGTAAGAATTCTAAATCAACCACACCTCCATTCTTAGTTACCTTTGAGATTTTCAATAGGAATGTTCATAATTGCATGGTAGACTCCGGAGCATCCTCCAATGTGATGCCTTTATCAGTATGCAAAAGGTTGAATGGGAGATATGTTCCATCAAATTCATAAATAACTCAATTGGACAAGACAAATGTAAAGGTTGTAGGAGAGATGAAAGATGTTTTAGTCAGGATTGCTTGTAACCCTTCGGTTTATCAAATTATAGATATTGTTGTTGAAGATATTCCTGATGCATATGGGCTATTTTTAAGTAAGGATTGGTCTCAACAATTGAATGGATTATTTTCCATGGACTGGTCAACATTATGGTTACCTAAGAACAGAAAGTCAAATCAGATAAAGATAAACAGAGAAAGATATATGAAACATACTGTCACAGAAATACATGATCCTAGCGAACCTGTTTTATTCTTATATTGCATTATGGGAAATTACATGTATGAATTGGGGTTTGGTAATTTCAAAGCTGAAAATTCTACCTTTTCTGAAAATAAAAACCAATCAGAAATTAACAATGTGACATCTATTGCTCCTAACTCTTCGTTCAAGGAAATTATTAATGATGTAGATAATCTTAATATTGTATATATTATAGAAAGCAAAGTAGTTGTTAATAGTTCTACTTGGACTCTATATTTTGATGGTGCTAAATCCAAAGAAGGATTCAGAGATGGTTGTCTGCTAGTAGACACTCAGGGAAATACAACATGTATATATTGTAGGATGGAATTTAATTGTACAAACAATACTGTGGAATATGAAGCTTTAATACAGGGTTTGAAAAAAGCAATTGATATGGATATCAAAGAGATAATTGCATATGGTGATTCTGAAATCATGGTCAGACAGGTTCGTAACTCCATTCACTGCCTATCTGAACATTTACAGAGTTATCAATGAGAGGTATGGAACCTTATTTCATATTTTGATGCATTTAACATAATTTCTGTTCCAAGAAGTCAAAATCAAGAAGTAGATTTATTGGCGAATGTAGCATCAAAGTAATTCCATCAGAAAATCTTACACCAGATTTATTTTCAGTTGAATTGATTTTTAGGCCTTCCATACCAGATAATATTTTTAACTAGCATGTATTTGATAATGATGTGCAGGTGCTGAATTTTTTGATAGATTTAGCCATGGATGAAGTGACTCATGACAAAAATTTGCAGGATTTTTCGGTAATAAATGATTTTTGTTCAGTTGAAAAATATTTTGAAAAGGTAAAGCCGGTCCCTAATTCAGTATTAAGATTAGAAAATTTCTTTGATATGCAAGATAAATTTAGATCTATCCCTAATTGTAAAACTGATAGCTCTCAAATGAGGCACGGAACCATAAATTTAGGAACTGAACTAAATCCCCAAACTATAAATCTAGGAATAGATTGTAATCCCGCAGAAAAGACATCATTTATAAAATTGTTTAAAGAATTTAAATATGTCTTTTCATGGACATATGATGACTTGGAAACCTTCAACACACAAGTCATGAAACACATAATTCCAATTAAACAGGAGTCAAAACATTTTCAACAAAAGCTAAGGAAATATCACCCGTCACTAGAATCGACAATTAAGAAGGAGCTAAATAAATTGTTAGCTTCCAAGATCATTTTTCCCATCAGACATACATAATGGGTAGCCAACCTGGTTCTAGTTCGGAAGAAAAACGGAGATATTAGATTATGTGTAGATTTTAGAAATCTGAATAAGTCTTCTGAAAAGGATAATTACCCAGTTCCTCCCATGGAACAAATTCTTCAAAAGGTATCTGGGTCTGAGATACTGTCATTCCTTGATGGATTCTTAGGATACAATCAAATATTAGTATCCCTAGATGATCAATTGAAAACATCCTTTAGAACTCCATGGGGAACATATGCTTACCGCAAGATGCCCTTTGGGTTAATCAATGCTGGAGCAACTTTTCAACGAGCAATGGATATTGCTTTTAGAGGCTTAATTAACCATTCAGTCGTTGTCTATTTGGATGACGTTACTGTATATTCTAAACATCAACCTGATCATCTTAATCATCTTAGAAAGGTATTTGAATGACGTAGAAAATTTGGAATATCCTTAAATCCTAAAAAAACAATATTTGTTGTTTCAGAAGGTATTCTATTAGGTTGTGTAGTTTCAAAGCATGGAATCATGATTGACCCTGCATGAACCCAAGCCATTTCAAAATTAACTTACCCTTCTAGCAAGAAAGCAATGCAATCATTTCTCGGTAAAATAAATTTTGTTAGAAGATTCATTCCCAGTTTCTCCGAAATCATTCGCCCTTTGTAGAAAATGATTAAGAAAGACGCTATTTTTAATTGGGGACAAACTGAAAAAGAGTCATTTCATAAAATTTTAGAGGCCATTTCAGAAGTTCCTAGTCTCCTAAGTCCATATTTTAACAAATATTTCATATTGTATACTTTTGCTTATGATATTTCATATGCAGCAGCTTTAACCCAATTAAATCAGCAAAATAACGAGATACCAATATCCTTCATGAGTTCAAATTTCAAAGGTGCTGAACTTAATTATCATGAAGTTGATAAACAAGATTTTGTTGTGTTTAAAGATGTCAAACATTTTCGTCCATATTTATTGAAATCTAAAATGAAAATAATAGTCCCTTATTTCTTAGTCAGAAAATTGTTATTACAAAAGGATTTAGGAGATAAAAGAGCAGCTTGGATGACAGCACTTCAAGAGTATGACTTAGAAATTAAACCCTCAACAATAGTCAAAGGTAGAGGATTATGTAAACTAGCTGCTGAAGCTACTCATCTACCTAATGATAAAGCTGAAACTGTCATTGATGAAGTTTTACTTACTAGAGAAATTTATTTTTATCCTCCACCACAAGATTCCTGGTATACAGACATAAGAATACTTTCGGAAATAGGAACTGCTCCTGATTACCTAGAACCAAGGAAGAAAAGAGCACTTAGATTGAAATCTGCTCCTTATTTATTAATTGATAATGTCCTTTTTTGGAGAAATTCAGATGGAGTATTGCTTTGGTGTCTAGACATAGATGAAACAGAAGTAATTCTGAAGGAGTTACATTCTGGACCAGCAGGAGGTCATTTTGGTGGAGAAACTACTGCACATAAAATTCTTAGGGCTGGCTATTATTGGCCTACTTTGTTTCGAGATTCCTATGCTTTTGTTAGAAAATGTCAGGAATGTCAACTTGTTGCGGGAAGGGTTAAGAAACATGCTTTTCCTTTACAACCTGTTTCAATGGAAAGACCCTTTCAGCAGTGGGGTATTGATATAGTAGGTCCAATAAATCCTACCTCATCTAAGCAACACAAATATATAATAACTGGAACTGATTATTTTACTCGTTGGGTAGAAGATGCACCATTAAGGGTTGTAAATACCAATCAGGTTATATTATTTTTAGAATTCTTTATTATAACAAGATTTGGTGTTCCAGATTCCCTTGTCTTTGATAATGCTTCATATTTTTCATCAGTTGAGTTAACTCAATTTGCTTTAGAGAATGGAATAAGAATCAGGTATTCAACTAACTACCATCCTCATGGAAACGGTTTGGCTGAATCAACAAACAAAAATTTATTGAAAATTCTCAAAAGAACTATTTCAGTTCACCATCAAGATTGGCATACAAAATTAGTCAATGCCCTTTGGGCAGATAGAGTAGATCCTAAAGCTATGATAGGTAACTCACCCTTCTTCTTAGTATATGGAAGTGAAGCTATTTTACCACCAAATTTATTTCTACCTTCATTACAGTTAGCTCAGTCTATTCAAGATGAAAATTATCCAGCAATGGAAAAGAGAATCAATACTTTGTTAAAGCTTGAGGAAGAAAGAGAAAAGTCAAAACAATACTTTACAAAACATCAACAAATTGTGAAGTCTTGGTTTGACCAATCCTTCAGTTCCAATCGAGAATTTCAGGTGGGAGACTTAGTTTTAAAATGGGATAAAGTTCATGAAGTCAAAGGAGATCATACTAAGTTTTAGAAGCTTTGGATAGGTCCCTTTGTTATTGCTGAGAACATAGGTCCAAGTACCTTTCGATTACAAACACTTGAAGGTCAGTTCAAAACATTCCTAGTGAATGGACTGATCCTGAAAAAATATTTCTGTTAATATTTTTGTCTTAAAATGTATATAATTTGTTTGTTGTTTGTAAATAAATTTAGATTTTTTTTATATAAACTGAATTATAGTTCATAGAATTTAAAGATGATGATGAATTCATAAAACTTATGTAACTTTAAACATCATTCCGTTATTGCAACAAGTTTTAAATTTTGTTAGTCAAATATTTCAGACTGTCAAAATTTTTTGTATATAATCAGTCAGTAATTTTTAAATGTCAACTGAAGAAATAAATGTAAATAAATAAATCTTCTAGTTGAAAAAGAGTCAGTTTGCTCATGAGCTTGAAAATTATGATACTAGACTGAAATCTTTTAAAACTTTGTTCAGGATGATCAAGATTTCTTAATTCTATAAAAGACCTATCATTATTTTATTTTTAAGTGTTACTCAGATTATTCCTCACCTTTTTATTTCTATAAAAGTTGGGATAGCTTATTAAATGTCTTTTTCGAATCGTGTACTTTGAAAAACTCTTACAGATATCTACCATCAGTCTTCAAAAGTATTTACAATCTGAAAACTTTTTAGAAATTGTTCCAGTCAATAAAATGCTAAAATGAGAGACAGAAGGTCTTAGTAATAAGCCGGTCTGATGAGAATTACAAATATCACTAGTATGACATTATTAGGAAACTAGTAATGGCTTTTGGTTTAAAAAACCAAGAGATAAGGGGTCTCATCACGAGCCAGTTGATTCATTTTCTGGTGATATTAATGACTGACATTACCATTTGGTCACCATGCTGGGTAATGATCTCTCGTTTTATAAAATTAAAAAACTTCAAAATTAGTAAATAAAACATAATTTTGATTGAAGAATAGGAGGTCTCATCACGAGCCGGCTTGCTTATTCTAGACAGCTCTCATGAATGATACTATCACATTGGGACACCATACCTAGATAGTAGTCTTTAGTCAGAATTTTTGTTTAAGGAAAAAGAAAACAAAAGAAAAAAAAAAGAAAATTATTATGTTCATGGAACAGATTCTGGAAAGTTTTCGGAAAAGTAGATTTCTATATCCTATACTGATGGTGCAGGATATTTTTACCATGAAGTACTTTGTTTCGATCAGGATATTTTTAAGTTTATCTGTAACTACATCTCTGTTTCAAAAGATGACATATTTTTGAGTTATACTTATGAATATGAATAAAAATAATGGTTTTTATTTAGATAAAGAATTTTTTATTGCTTTTAATAAGTTTTAAGATTTTGTTTATATCATTTATAAGTTGTATGAGCAGAGATAACTGGTTCACCCAGGTCGTCGCCATTTGTTGGCAGTCAACAACAACCCCTTCATTTTTCATTAATATGAAGGGAGATCAGCTCTCTTTTATAATTTACCTGTTAAATATTATAAAAGAGTGCCTTCAGAATCTTTGATTCTGAAGGTACTCTCAATTGTAGAAGAGTCAAGTGACATATTAGAAGCTTATGAAAACATTTTCATAAACTTGATAATTAGTAGCTGTCAGTTTCATTAATTTTTATATAATCAATTCTATCATTAATTAATTTATCTGATTATATATGTTGATTTAAAAAATTTAAAGAGATAGTATGCTAATAGGGGTTCAATGTAAACACATTTTGAATTTGTTTGAAGCTGGTTATTGATAAGATATTATAAGTTCTTAAAATCCCTAGAACTAAAGGTGAATTATTAAATTAAAATTCTTATTAAACCTAAAAGTTCACATTTTATATGTAACTTAAATACCATACCATGACTTTGTAAACTTGTGTATATATAGCTAGTGAAAAAGCAAATAAATGAGTATCATTATGAAATATTCATATGTCATAGTTTTATGGCTTTGTATCCTATCAAATTCGATTTGGGATATTAATGGATGGGATTTTGTAAAGTTTTAAAACTATATTTCAAAATGAGACTTTATGTATATACATGGTTTAAGTGTTAATTTGGATCATTAGTTAGTTGTATTGCAAAAACATTAGGGTTTACTGTTATGACACCATATCGTCATGTTAATAAACGCGACCACCTTTCACATATAATATGGATGAGATCATTAATTGACCGTTTTTATGAGGATACATGACCCATATGTCAAACAAATAACACATGTTACTTGGATCGCTGCTTTGGCATGAAGATTTGGCTAACACCACTCGTTTAATTGACAACTGTGAATGTATTAATGAATCGTATCAGTAGGATTTAATGTTGTATATGACTGATAACCATTCCATTTCGTGACGTTGTACGAGCTCATCATGCCAAAATGTGTGTAATCAATGTCTTGATTTACAATTCATCAATCGAACGATCCCTGATATGTAGAATTGGTTAAGATTTACAGTTAGTCGTGGCTAGTCATGCATTTATCATAGCAAAACACTGGTTGTAGTGTTCATCATCTCTAAATTCGATTAAAATGGCCAAAATTAGATCCATCATCTTTGTTAGGTATGAAACATGTGAGGATTTGACATTTTGCATCATGTCTTACACCTAGGTGCCTATCCCTTCCCTCTTCACAACTCTGTTCGTTTCATTTCATAATCAGGATAGTGGTGAGGAAGCCATGGATCTGCTTAGTAGTTTTGATAAAGTTTCCCTACTATTTGAAAAGTTTGGATGGGGTCAGTTCTTCAGGTGCTTTAGTGGCCATAACATGGATGTTACCAAACTGTTTGCTTTGAGTTTGAAGGAAAACATGGCACAGATTGGGGATTTCAAATTCATCATTAACGAAGACAAAATTGTAGAGGATACAAAGCTTCCACAAACTGGAGAGTGATGGTTTAAAGGTGGGAAAGTGAATAAGAAGAAGTGTCAGTCCTTGCTGTTGTCGTTTCCAGCTAGTGCAAAACTGAAAATTGGGGTTTCGGTTAAGTTTCTGAAGCCAGAATGGCGAGCATTCTATGAGATCTTGGTCAGGTACGTATCATGTGATGGAAGATTATCTCACCTACATTATTATCACCTACGACTACTGTTAGCATTAAAAGGTTGTAAACTTAATCTACCGTTTTACCTATTGCAAAGTCTGAAAAAAATGTCGCATTCGGTTCAAAGTTTCGGTAATCCTGATAAAGGTCTATTTCATCATGGTTTAGTTGAAATTATAATACAGCATTGACTGTCTCTTAATGGTAAATCGTGGGATGAGTTTTTGTTTGAATGTCAATTAGGGCCGACTCAATATTGGCCAAACCCGCCCCCAAAGACCCGTAGGAAACAAAAGGCTACTATAAAATCTGAAGTTAGTAATGTTTATGAGGTTGTATCAAAGGATAAAGAGCTTCAGGAAGCCAATCCACCCATAAATACTAGTATCAGTGGTGATGGGGTCGGAAACGTAGCCCCCTGTTACTCTGAAACAACCTTGAACCAATCCCCATCTGACAAATGTTGTAGTACACCTGCAAAGACAGGGGAAAAATTAACCAAAACTAAAGATGTTAATGTTGTTGATTATAAAAACCTCTCTGAGCTGAATACTCCTTGTAAACATGGCGATGAGTCCATGCATAAACTAGAACAACTAGCGCAGGTGTGCTGTGACAGAGGAGGTTTGGAATAAAAAAATCTTGTGTTTATTCGTACGAGGAGAATTACTAGAAGCATGTATAATACACCTACAGCCTCTATTCTCATGGCCATTCAACAGACTACTCAGCCATTGATTATCCATCTTGAGGACAACATTCCATCATTTGTCCCCGAAACTACTCATATGAATGAACCTACTCTTATAAAGAATAATAGTGCAAACTTTGCTAAAGACATTACAGAGTTAGGTAAGATAGAAGCTTCTCCATCGTGTATGGACGCCTATGGTTCAGGTCCCGAGCCATATTTTATGAGTTTTCGATCACCTGGTCAAGACATAGGTAATCATGATTCTTCTCAAGTGGATGAATCATGTCATGACAAAGAGGAGGAAACTCTCCAACAGGTCCTAGATAGGGTATACGAGACTAAAATTATAGAATTGAAAAATGAACTTAAAGAGTGTTAAGCTAATGCAACTTTGATAGAGGTGGAAAATAAGACGTTCAAGAAGAGTTGTTAAATTGGATTAACAAGTGGAAGGAAGTGAACATCAAAAAGAACCAATACAAGAAGGCAAAAAAATCAATGATAGGTACAAATGAACATTTACTTGAACAAGTAGAAAAGCAAAAGCTAGTGATCATCAGGCTCAAAGCCAAACTAGCCAAAGCCAGAAGAGTGGTCGATTTACAAAATAGAACCTGATGATTATTTCCATTTTCAGTTATATGGTGTATCTATCTGTCAACAGGTAATAAAATATTTTTTGTGCATGCCTGTCAAATTGCATAATTTACAGGCACACATATAACTTATAGTTTCTTTTGTTATTTTTGTTGAAATTGATTTTTAATAAGATTCTTTTGTTTGTTTAAAACAGATGGGCATGTCATCGCTATCCTCTATAGTTTCAGGACGTCTCGAATATTCTGTATTTTAGTTGGAAGACGTGGATGTTTATTGAAGACTGGAATTTCAACACAGCCACGAATATGCCAGTTCCTTTAAACCATCAAATGTTTCAGGCTAGTTGTTTTTATTGTTATCTTCTAGTGACAAGTGTCTATTGAAGAGAGTCGATGGTATTTGATAGTGATAGGACTCCTATAATATTGCATGCAGCATTTATGGAAAAACTGAATCGAAAGACTAGTAGTATTATATAAGCTAGTAATTTTTATGAGATAGGGGATGGAGTGACTGAAGAGAAACATATTTGAAATATTATTTTGATACTAGTTTTGTTCCTGGCTGAAGTTTTATCTTTGGAAATGGGATCTAACTGGAAATATCCAAGTTGATATCGTGATTGGTATTATTTTGGATACTCTTTATATTTCAGTATATAATCTTCTATTTTTAACATTAATGCAGTATACTTGGTTATGCTTGTGTTTATTAATCAGTATTACACTTTGTCAACAAAATATTGTATTTGAATTAGTATGTTATTGTAATTGAATCAATTAGTATTTCTACTAAGAATTCAAGATATAACGATATATATTTATGTCTGTTTGATATCATTTGTATTTTTGCAATGATTTCATACTGAACATTATCTCTTATTCAAATATCTAATGTTTGTTATTAGTTGTTAATTAATTAGACATTTCAGAAAATTCGAAGTAATTGTTTATTTCAGTTTCTTCGTCAAGTTATTTTATAGTAGAATGACTTAGTGTGTATGTTTTAAATATTTTCATTTAGATCTTATTCCTTATCTTTCTGTTCATCCTTATATTAATTAATAATTAATATAAATACTCAAATTGCTCTCAGCTGAGATAGGATAGTTAGGATAGCTAAGTTAGTGTTATCATAGTATAATTTCTATTTAACAGTTGTTAAATAGTATTTGTATAAAAAAAATTTAAGTAATATTAATAGTCTTTTATATTTAGAATACTAAATATAAAATCCTCAAAATCGAAGACTTTCCTTAAGAAAGCAAGTGCAGGATAATTTAGGTAGTTGAAAACTAATTTTAGGGTTTAGTTAGATCGATATAACTTTAGAATAGATTTTTACTGAATTTAATTTTTCTCCTTAAGAGAAAAATTTAGTTGGTAGCAGGACCATAACCTACGAGGTTATACTATTCCAAACACACCGGAAGCTGCTTTAAGCTGATTGTGTGGGCATAATCTCCTTGTTGGCCTAGGTTGGAAAAACCGACCAACAGGTCTAAAATGGGCATACTAAGGAAAATAATAAAATAATACTTAAAATAATAAAATAATAGGTATTAATTTTGGAGGAAGAATGAAAAAAAATAATTTTTTTGTTCATATTTTCGACATACCTCCATGTGTTTTTACTCAAATTTTGAGTGGGAGCACTCGTTGGATGTGGAATTTGATTCCACATCCAACGAGTATCCACACTACATACTTTTAAGGGACCCCACTGTCCCAAAAACAAGAAATACCTGAAAAATGTGATGATGACATCATCATCACATTTTTCAGGTATTTATTATTTTTGGGGTAGAGCGATCCATCAAAAGTATGCAGTGTGGGTACTCGTTGGATGCGGAATTAAATTCCGCATCCAACGAGCTCTCCCGCTTGAAATTTGAGTAAAAACATAGGGAGATATGTTGAAAATATGAACAAAAGAAGTAGTTTTATTTTATGACAAATATGTCAATTCAACCATTATGGTTGACACATTTTATTAAAATTCTATTGGTTCTTGAATTCCAACTCACAAAATTTATTGTTGGTGTGTTTTCTTGTAAGGCCCATTTTAGACCCCAAATTTCATCTAATGGATGCCTTTACCGAGAGAAATGCGGGGTATTTAGCTTCACTGAGGGATTATGGCCTTCTAAAATTCTTCTGCACTCCTAGCATGGTGTCCCATGAACACTTGTTGGAGTATATCCTTCATATGTGGAACCCGGAGTAGCAATATTTTGAAGTGGGAGCCCATGTGTTGACTATTGAGGTAGAGAATATCTACTGCTTGACGAGATTATCCAGATAGGGTGCTCTTATTTCACTGACTAGTTCCCATGGAGGGCATGTGACCACCGAGGAGTTGATCAACCGTCACTACATACGTGGTACTAGAATGTTTGGGAAGAAAATTCCAATTAAGGGAGTGGTGGACGATCCTCTTCATATAGTTCTTTTCACTATGTAGAGGTTGGCTGGGAGCCAAGGAGCTCATCAAGCTTCTAGAGCACACATGTTATATGCTATATAGGCCATGGCACCTACTGTCTGCAACTAGGAAGAAGCATTACTTTCAGTCTTCAAGTACTAGCTGACCAAGTGTCAGCAATGAGAGCTAAAAAAATTCGGCTATGGATCCCTCTTAGCCTGTTTCTCCTTTGAGTGGGTCCCTTACTTGAGGCCCCAAGTGGTATTTACCTAGCTGAGGGAAAGATACCCTCGTATGCTAAGGTGGGTCAGAATCATGGCCTGCATGGGAGAAGGTAGGGGTAAAGTGAAGTTTGGGGCTCCATTTTTCTGCTGGCTAAACCACCAAATCCTCATGATTGAGGATTATGCGTATACGGGTACTGACTTCAGGGGTGACCCTGATCTACCACTTCCACCTAGTGCATAGTGGGGATACATTGGTAAGAAACAAAACCTTAAAATGAAAATTTGTGTTTTTGTATTTTAATGTTTTTTATTTTTTGTGTTTAGGAACAAGACCTAAATATCTTCATGTAGATGTTGGAGTAGCATGACCTGGGGGATCTTCCCCACTAGATAGGAGAGCGGGAGCTCAATTTGTTCAATGGGGTGATGACCCAATGGGAGAGTTGGAGGAAAACCTGGAGAGGTTGACTCTAGATATACCTGATGCATCGATCGATGACCTCCCCATGAGGTATTCGAGGCACACTACAGGTGTGCTAGGCCTCTTTAGACGAATGCTATGCAGAGTAGTACGGGATGTGATATGCTATCACAAGCATCACTAGATAGTCCTACATGATGTATTACGGAAAGCTGATATAGCTTCAGGATTTTGTATTACCTGAAAGCTAGAGTGCTTTAGATGAGGTCTCATGACCTATTTTTGTAAAATAATTTATATATATATACAAACTTTTATTTTCGGTGTTTATATGTTTCAAATGGAAATTGTATTTACATGAGTTTTATGTGTCTTCTATTGTTTATTTATAATATGATGAACCATGTTTGATTTTAAAGTTATGTATGAGCAATATACCAGTCTAGGATATAGTTTGCTAACGAATCAACAACTACATTATCTTTCCTAGGGATATTCCTATAAGTAATTACTTCAAATGACCTTTCCAACAAATGTACCCTCCGAAAGAGATGGAGAAGCACCGATTTCTTGATGGTATAGACATGGTTCAAATGAAAAAACACCGATTGTGATTCCATGAAAACTACTAAGTTACGAATGTTCCGGGATGCAGCCTTAGTCAATGGACCTATGACTTCCTGATACTTGGTGATATTGTTGGTAGCTGGACCAATACAAACTGCTCCTGAATAGACCTAATCATGAGTTGGGGAATAGAGAACCCAAGCAGATGAGGTGAGGTTCAAGGTATGGCAGAAAGCACCATCAACGAAGCCATAAAAAACCATCTGTTCTGCATAACCAAAACATGGTATAAATAGTTTGGACACTAAACTTAAAACCATATTGAAAATACTAAAACACACACTAAAAAGATAAAACAATGTACATATATACAAGGTACCATACATGAATGATCTAATCATAGTACCTCTTTAGGTACAACCCATTGCGAGGTTTCCCAAAGGGGATTCCATCATAGTCTATGAGCTCATTATCCCCTTTCTCTAAAACTTTGGAAATGATAAAGGGACCGTACCACATTGATTTGAACTTCCCTTTCCCTAGCATGTCATGTCTCTGATCGTAGGTCAGAACTAGGTCACCTTCATTAAAAATATGAGGTTGGATAGAATTTTCATACTGTACCTTGACGCATTTCTTATGTGCCTCATTGGCTAAGGAAACATCTTGTCTAGTTTCCTCAAGATTGTTTAGGTATAGGAATCTTTCTTTCTTGATAGAAGTATCTGGCAGAAGTTCAACGACAAGTTTCAAAGATGGAATCTGAGACTGAATAGGAAAGACAGCTTCTAGTCTGTAAACTAACTAGAAGGGTGTAAAACTAGTAGTTTTTTTTATTGAAGTCGTATAAGCCCAAAGAGTATAAAAGAAGATGTGGTTCCAGTTAGATTTGTGATCTCCAACCATCCATCACAGCATGGTTTTTAAAAATTTATTAATGGCCTCGAATTGACCATTAGCTTGTGGACAATAGCATGTTTAGTTTTCATGATGAAAAACCCATCTTGGCACTCAATTCTTCCATCATCTTATTCCAGAAACGTGATCCATGATCATTAACGATAGACTATGGGACTCTGAATATTGCTATCACGTGATTGAACAGAAAGAGGGCGACAGTCTTACCATCCTCTACATATGTAGGCATAGCCTTAGCCCATTTTGTAAAATAATCAACGGCTATGATTATGTAACCATGCCCCTAGCTGAGGTAGGATTACAATGCATAAAGTTGATCCCCCATTTGGGTAAAGGGCCAATGGAAATGACGGGGTGTAATGGAGTAGGGTGGGTGCATTTTTTCGGATAAAAATGTTAGTAGGGTGGCCATTTCTTAACAACCTCATGAAAATATCTAAAGACTGAAGGCTAGAAATAGCTAGTGCGAAGGATTTTTTGGGCTGTAGCCATCCCAGAGATATGAACACCACATGATCTAGAGTGGTAGTCATTCAAAACTTGTTCAGCCTCTTCATGAGTAAGGCATCATCGAATAATGTAATTGATACCACACCTATACAAAGTATAATTCAAGACAAGGTAGTATTTTTCATGGTGATGGATACGATGACAATTATCACATGATAAAGTGGGATGCAATCTCTGTGTCTGGAGATAAATGATTAAATATCCATACCACGGATCAGTCGTGGTTATCAGAAACATAAATACATCCAGGAATGAATCAGTGGGCTCAAAATCCATCGAAGCACACAGAAGATCACACATCAGCTCAGCAAAAACCAAGGATTTCTTTGACATAGATTTGGAAAACTGAAGGTCAAATTCCTGTAGGATGACTATCCACCAAGAATATTTCCCCCCTAGCACTTGACGAGTCAGGATTTAATACATAGGGTTTTGATCTACCAATACGGTGTTAGTGAAAAGAAAGATGTAGTGGTGAAATTTATGTACAACAATGACCGTGGCCAATGCTAAATTTTCCACATGTCAGTATCAATTTTTAGAACCTATGAGATTCTTACTGGAATAATAGATCATGTGCTCCTAACCGTCAGTATTTTCCTCCACCAAAACCATCCAGATGGTAGTAGTGGAGGCAGCAATGTATAAGAGAAAATCCTTTGAATAATCTGGGGCGTGTATCATGGGTGAATGGGTAAGAGCATGCTTAAGATTATCAAAGGCGCATTGAGCTTGGTCATCCCAAAATAAAGGAGTTTCCTTCTTGAGGAGACACATATAGCCATATGTTTTCTCTGCAAAATTGCAAATGAAATGGTGGAGAAATTTTGCCTTCCCCTATAAACTTTGGAGTTCAACGAGATTGGTTGGGGCTGGTAGGGCTAAAATAGCCACAATTTTCAATGGATCTATCTGGGTGCCATCCTTAGAAACCACGAATCCTAAGAGAGGTCCTGTCTCAATGTAAAAAACAAATTTATGTTGATTGAGCCGTATATTATAATGATGGCATCTCAGAAAATGTCCCTAAGATGACTAGGGTGGTCCTCCAATCTCTATGAATGATTTGGGAGGTTGTCAACGTACAGTTCCACAATATGTTTGACATCGTGAAACACATAGGACATAGCATGTCGAAATGTAGCTCCAGCGTTCTTTTGGACAAATGGTAACTTCCTATACGAAAAATTTCCCCATGGGAAAATAAATGTCGTCTTGTGCTGATCGATGAGAAATATCTCGATCTCATTATAACTAGAAAATCCATCCATGAATGAGAAGATGACACTTCCAGCACAATTGTCGATAATCTGGTCAGTATGCGGAGTTGGAAAGTTGTCTTTGGGACAAGCTTTGTTCAAATCTCTGAAATCAATGCAGACTCTAACAGTGACCTGGTTTTTATTGATAGGGACAATGTTTGATACCCATTCCATTAGTGGCATAGGCTAAATAAGCCCTTCTTTTAGAAGTTTTTCTATTTCGGTTTTGATAGCCGCAGCCTTTCTTGGATGGACTTGCCTTAGTTTTTTCCTAACAGGTTTGGCTGTGGGATAGGTTTTGATTTCATGAACCACAGTAGATGGGTTTATCCTAGGAATTTCTTCATAGGACCAGGAAAAAATATCTCAAAATTCCTTGAAAAGTTCTTTGTATGCTTCAGATTCTTCTGTTGAGCAGTTCTGCCCAACATGAACATGCTCAAGAGTGCCAGGATTGACTTATATGTCAATTGGATTTGTTTTAGTAATGTTGCATAGATTTCCTTCAGATTCAGTTTCTACAACAATAGAGGATTTTGAGGAGTACAAACAATATCAGTACTAAAGAGAGATGTAAAATCATGGTCTGTCGAACTGGTGTTGGGGAGGAACGAGGTTCTATGATGATGATCCTCCCATATGTATTCATTCGTACTCATGATCTCCATAATGGACTCATTAGAAGGAAAAGTATGGGAGAGATCATCTAGAGTAGGAAGAGAGGGTTCTAACCAATAGGGCAGGTGGTAGGGATTCAAAGCCACCAGATGAAGATCACCAGTACGGTCATCGAAAATGGATTGGACAACATTGTACATTGCTTCATGCGGACTCAATGAGGTTGAATCAACAACTTTTTTGCCCTTGGGATCATAACCAAAGAAATAAATCATATTAACTTTCATTGTTTCTATGTTAGGAGGAGCTGACGGGAACACCCCCATAAGGGAAGAATCCTTCAGCATGCCTATCCCAATTGACTGGTAAGGAGGAGGGGAATAACCTAACATAGGGATGTTATTCGCCATAGGGGTAGTAACATCGATCGTACAGAAATCAAGTTGATCAATTGTTACAATCTTCTTTAGATGTGGAAATTGGAGGGTTCAAAATACCGTCGAAGCGACAGAAGGCATGGCATCAAACCAATTTCTTCCTAGCAGGGCATCCACCACTTCCACTTGAATAGAAATAGTTTTTCCCCCAAGCTCAACCGAAAGTGTTGGTATGAGACCATGGGTCTATAAACCTTGTTCGTCAAAGGATTTTAGGGTCATCGGTGATTTCATAAGCTTGAGAGAGCTGAGGGCTTCCAACAAGATAGGGACAAAACTAAAGTTGAAGCTCCTTCATCCAGGACAGTTCTAAAGACATTTTTTCCAACTACTTTTGTCATGATTTGAAAAGTGAGTTGGTGAGGAAGCCTAGAATTATAGTTCTCAACATTGAAATGAATCAAATTAGTGTTTTCTGGGTCTAAATATCCTAACGCGGTTAACAGGTTTTTTCATTGTGTAGGACAACTTTGGAGTACTTCCAAGGTAGATATTGCACATGGTGCCTGAGGGAGATCTTCAACAACAATATAGAACTATGCAGATCAGGAATTAGGATTAAAAATATACTTTCTAAGAGTACTCTTAGGTGGACTCAAAATCATGTCGAGATTAGGTTTCTTGATAGTTAAGGGACGATTAGACAAGGATGCGGGAGAACCATAATGGGGAGCTTTATTTGAAGAAGAATTATCTTTTTTTTTCTGCAAGTTTGTCATAATTTTGTCTTCAAGTTTGCAAATTAGCAGTTTCCAAGGAAATCATGCGAATTTCCTCTGAAGAACTAGAATTTCCCTGATTAGACATGTGGTCTATCAGTTTTTGCTGCGTAGGGAAAGGATCCGTGAGAACTGATAGCGTAGGGTTATTTTTCAAAATTTTATTGATTTCTTCATGATGAGGACACTCCTTCGTGAAGTGATCTCCTCCACACAACAGCCATGGATATTTTTATTTTCTCTTCCCTTTATCATTTTCATTGGTTGTAGGTTTTGGGTTCTCTTGTTGGTTTCTTGGTTTCTTGTTTTTTCCTTTACCTTTATTTTTATTATTACCATGTGTTGGTGTACTTTGAATAGCATTCACCTTGGTGGAAACCTTAGGAGTTGAAGGAGTAGTAGTAGAAGCATTGGGTTTCTTGGAAGGTTTCACTGCTGATGAGGCTTGGATTGAACCAACTGTCCCATCAACATGAGTTTTTGTAGGTGGCTTAGTAGGATCAGTGCTAGGGTCCAGGAGCTTGAGGTATTAGGTCATACAGTGTTACGGACTGGGAATACACCAAATCCAAATACTGAGCATGACTAATAGCTTAATATTTAGTGACAACACTGCCCATAGCCACATATTGAGTAATGGGTGGCAACAAAGACTTCATAAACCGGTCAGCTAAGAGTTGGTTCAGGATAGGAACTTTAATAAGCCTTCTCCACCTTCTCCACTCATGGATGTGATCTGATATGTGTGTGGAGGTGTTTTTATGTAGAGAGGTTAAAAGGTATGTACCCTTTTCATAAAGAATGGGTAGCTAAAAGTGTGTGAGGAAGACAGTTTCCAACGCACTAAAATACATAAACGATTGTTGTGGAAGTTCAATATACCACTTCACAGTCGTGCCGGTCAAAGTGCACTGGAAGAGTCTCAATCGAATAGAATCATCCATCAAGGAGTTCGATGAACACCATAGATGGAAAGTAATAACGTGATTTTTGGGATCATTTCCCTACTTAGCATTGAATTTTAGGATGTCTGATGGCAACTTTACTGGAATTGCAGGCCATGAAGGATTATGTTGAATGGGGTCATTAATCAGCTTGGAAAAATTAGGTAAGTCCAAAGTTGCAAGGAAAGGTAACTGACGATTAGGTTCCATGTACAGGTAATATTGATAAGGCATGTAACCATTAGTAGGTCCGTAAGTTGAATGATATATAGGTTGTTGAAACTTCTGATGAGATGATGTACTTCCCAAATATTAACCTTCAGGAATAGGGCCGCTAGAGCCCCCAAGGCCATTAGGCCGGTTAGGACCATTAGGGGGAGGCCCACTAGTATTTTTAGGACCACCAAGACCACCATGGGGAGGGCCACTAGAACTAGCAAGACCACTAGGACCACAAGGAGGAGGACCAACGAAACCCCCAGGACCATGGGGAGTGGACCGCCAGGACCTCTAGGACCACTAGGAGGAGGACTACTAAGACCTCCAGGACCACTAGGAGGAGGACGAATAGGATCTTAAGGACCACTAGGAGGAGGATTGCTAGGAATCCAAGGACCTCTAGGAGGAGGATCACCATAAGGTGGTCCTATGACACCACCAACAGTATGAATAGGTATTCCCCCCATCGTTGTCATATAATGCCAGTTGGGTTTCCCCCATAGTGTAAAAGTATTCCAAGGGTATGGAATTGTAGTATAAGACATTCCTATAGGGGCAAATTGATAATTCATATTTCCTAAAGGAATTTGATTTTTTGGGTAACCATAACCCCATGAGGGTTGATGAACTGCAGGTTGTGTCGTCGTGGGATGACCTAAACTTGAAGGGGGGTTTACCACATTTGTGTTGGTGGGAGGGACATATACTATGGATTATCCTATAGCAGAGGTTTTCCTATTATTAGTAACAATTCCATTAGTGGGTAAAGTAGGTCACGCCAGGGGTTGCCCCCAAGTGTTAGAAGGTACAGAAACTACTGGAACTGAAGGTTTCCCCCAAGCCATAGAATGCATGGAATGACTAGAGATAGAACTAGAACTCAAAACTGCAGGGGAAAAAATAGAGGTTTGACCTATATTGCGAGAAGTCTCACCATATGTTGGATGACCATTAGAACAAGGTTTAATTTCAGCTAGAGGCCAAGGATCTGTATTACAGGGAAGAATTTAAAATGAAAGAGGTTCTTTATGAGGTATGGGGATTGCTAATATTGTATCTAATCTCTGCATTATTTCTTAAAAATATCATGCACAATGAATAGAGGCTTGGATTTTTCTATACTCTTCTTCACTTGGTGAAGATCTTTTAGGAGAGGGCTTATTTACCCCAAATGAGGCAATGACTTTCCACATAGAATTCCTCCAAAACAGAGCATCTGGGCCATACTCAGGCGGAACAAGACTGTCGGTATGACCTTCCATATTCGGATGAAAGGAAGTATCAACCATAGGAGGTTGTTAAACCAAGGGATTAATATAAGAAGTGAATTTGTCTTGAATTTTTACAACTATATTTTCTTCTTGGTGGGAAGTAGTTGCAGCTTGTTCGTCGATGGATTCCATTGGACTTTCTCCTGTAATAGGAGGAAAATCAAGTGGCAATCCCTGATTCCTTTTGGACCATCTCAACTGAAACTCAACGAGATTGGTATCAGTTACTAAACTAACCTAGGGTCTCAAAGCTAATAACATAGAAAAAACTTTCTCCTACTCAATCTACAGGCCAATAAGCAAACTTAAATGATATGAGGATCTCAAATAGCCGGTCTCTCACTAGGATTGTCAAGTAGGTGAAACTCACAATATACCACAAGGGTACGTGCGTAGTAATCTCCCTGAATGATTTTTTGGTGTATTTCTCCACACAAGATGGCCAAAGGGTTTTTCTCAGATGGATAGGGTATCATAGAGGGGTCTCCCGATATACGCAAGGTACGTGGGAGCTCAAATTGGTAGTAGTGATGTCTAATGCACAACCGTTCACAAGGGGCCTTCTGATATGTACATGAAGTACCTTTCTATATACCACAAGGGTACGTGAAATGCTGTTCGATATATCGATGGTATGTGGAAGAACCATGTGAGTCCCAGGTTGTAGTGCAGACCAGTAATGATAGCTCCTACGTTAACGACGCCCAAACATGTCTCTAACCTATCACTCAAACTTCTATACAATTTTTAGGCCTAAAGTTACCATTCATTTTAAAGTGGATAGTTAGGTTAATGCATGAGATTTTGACAGAAAAAGTAAAACCATGCAAATATGAAATGCACGTTCATTCACTTTACCATTCATATTATGCCTAATTATGGGAAGGAGAGAGATTCCTTTTTTTTTCAATTTTTATTTGAAACCAAAAACTTCTCAAAGAACTATATTAAATGGATTTTGATCTGAGAAATAAAAAAATAAACACACTCCAAACTAATTTTTGAAAGCAATCAAATGGGATAGAGTCTCTTTTCCTAAAAGAAAAACAACCAACACTCAATATGCATATGCAATCTATTTTATCAATTTTTCTCTAAAACATACAAAGATCTAACTGAAAATATTGATATTTTTTATTTTGATGAGATAATGATTCAGAAGAGACAAAAGAACAAAGGAATCTTGAAAGCTTACGAAGCTAATCAGAGGCCCAATGACTTAGGCTCAATTAAAACGATGACCTAATCTCGACAAAAAAAAATCTTTTTGAAGGAAAAAAAGAAGTCTCCCACTAACTCTATGGAAAAATGAAAACGAGAAAAATATCAAGCAGCCTTTCTCTTAGTATTTATCAATGAACGAATCGAGACCTAACATAATCAAAAATACTTTCAATTATTCCTTTCAAAACCAAAACCAACCATCATCAAAGCAATGAATAATAAACAATCCTAACCTAACTTCTAGATTTTTCAACCAAATAAGCTCTTACCACCAAAAAATTCCAACCATGCACACTCAGATTTATACAAACAAGACTTGAAAGTGCAAGGATGAAAGCAAAAATCCAAATCTACCGTTTGCAAAAAATCAAAAAACAAAGTCTAGAATAGGGCCTTCCTGGCACCACATTGAAGGGGTCAGTGATAGAGGGGTTTTTGAAGCAGCACCACTTCTTTCTTACTTGACTCAGGCAGTGGCACTGCCTATGGATAACTAAATTCAGATGGTGGCACTGCGTATTGCCCAAAGCACATGAGCAGTTCCCTGTAAAAATCTAGAACACAAGGAGAGTGAAAAAATCAAGTTAGAAGTTGAAAAAACATATAAAAACCAATGAATCAATAGTAATACAGAGCATATAAAGTCAAGGTGACTCAGATATGAAGAGATCTGATGATTTAACACCAAAACGTCACTAAGTCAGATGGTAGATTTGACTGAAAATATTGAAGACTAGAGCTTGGATTCAGATAATTGTTTGGAGACTGATAAATATCACATCAACTGAAGCTTGTATTCCCCAGCGGAGTCACCAGATTTGTTATCAGGAATATTGCGCCTTCTACAGACAAAAGCTGTTTCTCTTGTCTGAATGGTTTAGATCCAGAACAAATGAGTCACAACAAGGTCGGAATACTTTCCCTAGAAGCTATGGATTCCTAGAATAAGATCTCTGATGGAAGACCTGCAAAAACACTCAAACACATGACAACATCAAATATACTAGAAAACTATCCATAGATCCATATCAGTGACTAAGGAATCTGATAATACACATGTGAGATTATAAAACACCAAATATATGGGAAAGAAATTGACTTTTCATTAATAAATGACTGAAAGAGCTTATAATCATTTTTCCTTAGTGTCGATGCACTCCTTCACAATACTAACATCTCATCCCCAATAGCTCCAAATTTCTCCTCTATGCTCTCTAATGGATTAGGACAGGATGTTAATTCAGCAACGTAACTTTACTCTTTTATTCTCCCCCTCAACTATGGAGTATGAGCTTGGTTTTATAGGGCTCAAAGGGATAGGAATGGTTGAGAAATAGGCGGGTGAGGTGGCCATGAGATCCCTAAAGCATGGATCTCTAGCTTAACTAACCTAGGTGAGTAGGGATAAGGCTAGCCATGAATATTTTGTTCTAGAAGCTTCATGAAACCTTCTATTTTTCACCTTTTACCAAGGTCACCACTTATATTCCTTATGACAGAGTGGTGCAAGGTGAGAACCACACCAAAAAAAAGGTGAAAGGCAGCAGCACTGCATTTCTTCCACATAACTCAGGAAGTTATGTATAAGGTACCACTTATAAACTTAAGGGTAAGAGTGGTGTTGGAACTTTGTATGTAGAATCAACATTTGGAGCATTGTTTTCACTTCAAGTTTGGGATTGAGGGAAAATAAAGGTGTTAGAGATCTTATCACATGATGGTGATAGGATTTTGGTATAACAGAACGGTGTTGACAACATTATATTGCATTGAATTTGAAGAAATGCAGATTGTGTGCACCATTCAGGATTTTGTTGGGGCACATTGTCTGTAAGGAAGGGATGTTGGTTGATCCATCCAAGATTGTGCTTATTTTTAATTTCCTCCCCATCGATGAATTTGAAGTAGCTCAGAGTGAAATTAGGACATATGGGATATTATCAGAAGTTTATAAGAGGATATGATATGATCTCAATGTTGATGGATAATTTGGTGAAGAAATATGCATAGTTCAATTGGAGTCCTGAGTTTCAAGAGGGTCTCGACACCTTAAAGAAGAAGATGGCCACCACAGCAATATTGGTTTTTCTAGACTGGATGAAGGAATTCCATTTCCATGTCGAAGCATCATCAATTGCATTGGGCATGGTGTTGGCGCTACCAGGTGAATGGGATATTAATCATGTAATTACGTTTTCCAGTCAGAAGCTATCATCTGCAGAGACAAATTACACAACGACCAAGATAGAAGGGTTGGCGATGGTATATGCATTACAGAATTTTTGCCACTACCTGTTATGGGGAAATTAGAAGATTTTCACTGATCATTCCATGTTGAAATACCTAGTAAATAAGCATGNAATTAGAAGATTTTCACTGATCATTCCATGTTGAAATACCTAGTAAATAAGCATGTGTTGGGGGGGGGGGATATGTCATTGGATACTACTCTTCCAAGTGTTTGATTTCAAAATCATTGTGAAGCTGGGTCTCTTGAATGCAAGGCTTGACCATTTGTCATGAATTAAGACAGGAGAAGAACCAACCAACATTGAAGATGTGGTACCTGATGCACAAATATTTAAGGTTGGAATGGTCGATACCTGATGCATAAGACCAGGGATGGTGTGCACGGTGAAAAAGTCGACAAAGAGTCAACTTGATCATATTTTTGGACTTTTTGGTCATGATTTTGTAGTTTTGGTCCAAGTCAGTTAGAGAGTCAGTTAAAGTGGGCCATTTTGTAAAAGGAGGAATCCTATATATAGAAGTAGGAATGCAATAGAAAAGGAGGATGTTTTTTGGAGATATGTGAAACATGATGGTATGTGTGATGATACTTATAACCTCTGTAGAAGATAGATATGAGTTTTGTTCTTTGTCACAACTGTGAAGATCATATATGGGAATCTATTTTAATGCACAAAGTAATATGACATGAGCTGATGTTGATGGAAACTCTTTGTCTTGTGTATTTTCTACTTTTCCTATTCTAAATGACACGATATGAATGATTCAATGCTGCAATATGGTTGTTATTTTTGAATGATGTGATGTCTCTATGTTCTTAATGATGTCATACTTATCAATGTGTTTATGAATACACGTAATGTTGCGGTCTAAATGGTTTATGATATGAATAAGGGATAGTGAAACCAATGTCTGGATCTCTAAGTAATGTTCTAATAACTAAACAATAGATGCACAAAACCCTCCTTCTTACTACGGAAATGTGGTTTCTACATTTCTCCCTTGAAGATATCGGGTGAGACTTCATATGTGTTGAAGGTGTTGCTAGACACGGTAAAACCTGTATGTGTTAGTGCTCAAGGTGATCGCTGAGTTAGGGGTGTCAACAGAGTGTGAACCCCTATCGACAGATCCGTGTCAACAAATAATCCACAAAACCCTAACATTATCCTCACCTTGGAAAAACACTAGATATTCCTAACCCCACAAATTCCTTTCCCGATTCAGAATTGTTAACCTACATATGGTTGGAGATAGAAGGTAGACAATTTACAAAAATTACTAAATTGTAACAGTTCATCATCACAATTTCAATTTTCCAATATTGTAGGAGTGACACAATTAAAAATGACTAATCCATATTCTTGTAGCTAGTCATTTTTTATGTCGTGACTAAATTAGTAATTTACATTAGTCATTTTTAACTATATCACTTATTCTCTAGTCATATTTGTGAACCAATGACTAAATTAGTCATTAAATTTAGTTGTTTATAGTTGGGTCAATCAAAATTTCTCATATTTAGTCGTAAATCACATGGAAAAACTATGGTGACTAGATTTTTTAGTCATGTAGTCCTCAGTTTGAACTAGTGTTTTATTTATATAAAATTAAAAATTAAAAACCTCTAGATCATAGGGCCTTCAACTTCGGGATTCAAATATTTCAACCCACCATCTATACTCAACCTCAAACATTAAATATATACAACTAATATACAATGTTATTATGTGTTTAAGACAAATAGTGCTTGCGGAACCTCCCATTCACAGGGCCTCCTTTAATGTCAACTCCATTTTCATTATGAAAAATAAAACTATCCCCCCTTATATGAAACAATGATGTAAGGATTGTATAAATAAAAACTTCAATACTATGAGAAAATATGCTAAGAAGAAGCACTGAAATAGATCTTGCTACTAAGAATTCTCACAAGCATACACAAGGAAAATAGAGAGAAGAAAAGAGACTGGATCATATGAACGAAGAGATGAATATTGGGATTTATCCTTCCATTTAATAATGATGAATAATAGTGTTCATAAATAGTACATCCCTCATAGGAAAATTGAGTTGTATGGAGACAACTGATAAAGCTCAAAAAGGTTGACTTACCAAAATATAGAAAACCCCCATAGGTGGCTAAAGCACTTCCCAAATATGTCAAGGACCTCACGAATTAGAAAAATCATAAGTGATTTGTCAAGGGAGATGGAAAAACATGCTAATCCTAGAAAATGGAGAGAAATTCATGAAGAATGGGTTGGCGACAAAGGAACCCAGTTTCCTAGTTAACTAGCTTTACCTTATCCATAGAAAAGAAGGATAAAGAAGATTCTACTGTAAAGCATCGTTTACTAATATTGGATGTCCATAAAGTAGTCAATATCAACCCAAAATCAGAAATAAAACATTCCTAGGGTATATATGGTATGTGTTTACTTTAAGGTGCAAGTGGATGCAAACTAATTAAGCCAGTGGGTAGATAATTAATCAAATAATGATTAGTTATTTTATGTGAAGTATTGAGTGGGTTTAATATATTCCAACACTCCCCTATAAGTATGAATTTATGATGGTATTGTTATCCAACTTTTTGTACCATAAGTTGGGTTACCAGAGGAGCCGCCGGTTGACAGACTTGTTCAAATTCTGATTCCAGCGTATCAGTTGATCCGTCTGCTTGTCTAGCCAATATTGGCTAGTCACTTTTTTATTTGAATAATTTTGACCATGGCCCCACGAGGTTTGTAATAAAATGTGCTAGTAGGATATTTTTGAGTGGTTCGGTCTCCTGAGACGTAGAATCTCAAATAGGGTATTCCAGGGAGTTTTTTTCCCCTGACAATTATGCTTTGCCTTCAGCTGAGTATAATTGACGAGGTTTTCTCCCACTTCCTCCAAAGCTGGAATGCCCGATGTTGAATTTTTGGCCTTGGGGGGTTATTAGAGCCCAACTAAGTTTTATAAGCCTACTAGACATTATTTAGATAGATCATGGTCATGTCCTAAGTCATCTGGACACATAAAAAAAATTCGAAAAAATATTTTTTCGAACAGTGAAAATTTATTTTTTAACTTTTAATTACTTTTCCTAAGTTTTTTGGGTTAATTTTTCCATAAATTAAATGGAAAAAACCCATTCGTGATCCGGACTCAGAATTATGTGATTGAAGGCTCTAACCTTAAGCCAAAAATCATTCTTGATCAGCTAGCCAGTCAGAACCAACTTTCAGATTAGCAATCGGACACATAATGCCTTTTTACTCAAAAAAGTCAGTTTTGAGTAAAAAATGATTTTTAGTAAAAAAATGATTTTTATTAAAAAAAATGATTATTTTGGAGAAAACTAAAACTCTCCAAATTAATCCAAATTTATTAAAGTAAAAGGCTAACTG
>LPNX010073695.1:178616-199495 GCA_001517045.1 Pseudotsuga menziesii | reverse complement strand
CAAGGATTTGAAGTTGAAGACAGACATACTCATGTATGCAAGTTGAAGAAGGCCTTGTATGGTCTTAAACAAGCTCCTAGAGCTTGGTATGAGAGGATATATAGTTTCCTGTCAAGCATAGGATTTACCAAGAGTAAAGCTGATCCTAACCTTTACCTCAAGGTTGTAGAAGATGAACCTGTCATCCTACTACTATATGTGGATGATTTATTCTTGACAGGAAATGAGAAACAGATTATGAAAAGCAAGAAGAGACTAGCAGAATAATTTGAGATGAAAGACGTTGGGTTAATGCATTATTTCCTAGGTCTGGAAGTATGAAAAAGTTTAGAAGGAATCTTTCTCAATCAGGGAAAGTATGCAGTAGAGATATTGAAAAGATTCAACATGTTGGAATGCAAATCCTTGTCCACACCCATGGATTCCAACCTGAAGTTGTTAACTAATGACTCATTACAGACAGATCATTGGGTCATTGATGTATTTGTCAAATACCAGACCAGACATTTGTTTTGCTGTGAACACCTTAAGTCAATATCTAGTTCAACCTATATGGGTTCACTTGGTAGCTGCAAAACATGTGATGCGATATTTGAAAGGAACTATAGACTTTGGTCTATATTATGATAATAGCCATGAGTATAGATAGTATGGCTATATAGATGCAGATTGGGCCGGAAGTATCTTAGATAGAAAAAGCACATCAGGTGGATGTTATAGTCTAGGATCTGCTATGATCTCATGGTTTCGCAGAAAGCAATCCAGTGTTGCACTAAGCACAACCGAAGCAAAATATATAGCAGCTTCCTCTGCTAGTTGTGAAGCCATATGGCTTCGGAAGCTAATGTCAGGATTATTCAACCTAGAGTTGGACACTACCATGATTCTATGTGATAACCAAAGTTGTATAAAGATGACAGAGAACCCTGTGTTTCATGACAGCTCAAAGCACATAGAAATCAAATATTTCTACATTCTAGATATGATGCAGAAGGGAGCCATAAAGCTCCAGTATGTGAGTACTGATGAATAAGTTGCTGATGTGTTGACAAAGCCTCTGTCCCGAGTGAAGTTCGAACACTTTTGAGACAAGCTTGGTGTGGTTCAAAAATATATTCCCCAAAAGGGGGAGTAGTGATGTTGCAGTGGGATTGTATCATCCCTGGGCACTTTCCCTAAAGTGATCCAGAGACCTCGGTCTTTGAGAATGAAGAGGGATTATATCATCCTAGCACATCTGTCCATAATAGATATGGTGACCTCGGTCCTCGAGAACGTGGCGGGATTGTATCATCCCTGGGCACTTTCCCTAAAGTGATCAGGAGACCTCGGTCATCGAGAATGAAAAGGGATTGTATCATCCCGGGACATCTATCCATAATAGATCCGGTGACCTCGGTCCTCGAGAATGTGGTAGGATTGCATCATCCTTGGACATCGTCCTAAAGTGATAGGGACTGATTCTCCCGTAATCAATCCAGTGGCTTCGGTCCTTGAGAATGTGGTAGGATTGCATCATCCTTGGACATAGTCCTAAAGTGATAGGGACTGATTCTCCCATAATCAATCCGGTGGCTTCGGTCCTTGAGAATGTGATAGGATTGTATCATCCTTGGACATAGTCCTAAAGTGATAGGGACTGATCCTCCCGTAATCAATCCAGTGGTTTCGGTCCTTGAGAATGTGGTAGGATTGCATCGTCCTTGGACTTAGTCCTAAAGTGATAGGGACTGATTCTCCTGTAATCAATCCAGTAACTTCGGTTGTCGAGAATGTGGTGGGATTGTATCATCCCTGGACTTTAAGCCCAAAAGTGATCCAAAGACTTTTTTGTCTTTGAGTTGTGGATTGTAGGTTGTTGTTGATGATGATGATGCCGTACTGATCGAAAGATCAGAGTATGATGATGATGACATACTGATCAAAATATGAGAGTATGATGATGATGACGTACTGATCTAAAGATCAGAGTATGATGATGACGCACTATGATTATGATGTTTCTGATCGAAAGATCAGAGTATGATGATGACGCACTATGATTATGATGTTTCTGATCGAAAGATCAGAGTATGATGATGATGTTTCTGATCAAAAGATCAGATTATGTTGATAATGTTTCTGATCAAAAGATCAGAATATGATGATGATGTTTCTATGTTGATGATGTTTCTGATCGAAATATCAGAGTATGATGATGATGTTTCTGATCGAAAGATCAGAATGTGATGATGATTATGATCAACAGATCAAAATATGATGATGTTGTTGCTTATCGAAAAGTCAAAGTGTTGAAGATGTTGCTGATCGAATAGTCAAAGTGCTGAAGATGTTTCTAATCGAAAGGTCAAAATGCTGAAGCTGTTATTGTTGATCGAATAGTCAAAGTGCTGAAGATGTTGCTGATTGAAAGGTCCAAGTGTTGAAGATGTCGTTTCTAATTGAAAGATCAAAATGCTTAAGATGTTGCTGATCAAAGAATAAATATGTTGCTAATGATGAATACTGAAGATTGAAGATGAAGACTACATGATGTTGAAAAGCTTCCAATGATTTATAGATGTGTTACCCTGCTGATGTTGATGATGTCCCCTATATCTACTCTTGTTGTTGCTGGTGTTGCTATAGAATACCCTTCTCGTTAAGGGGGAGTGTTGAAATATTGTAACTTCGAAGAATATTATATATGTATCTTTTTGTGGTCCCCTATGGTCCTACCGAGAGAACCACTTGTATTACATTGTACCCCGATGATCCTAATAGGAAGAACTAATAAGAGTCATGAGGTAGTCCCCTCTAATTGTAAAGGTGGGTCATTAGCACCCCAGTGTGGTTACTTGAGCCTACATGTGTAACTTGAGCCTACATGATTTAACTCGAGCCTACATGTCAAATGAGTTAACTTAAGTGAACAGATGAATATAAATAGAGGTGTAGTGCTCCTCATTTGTGGCACACACACTCTTACTTGTGTAGCGCATTAGTGGAGAAGAGAAGTAGCTGGAGAAGGAGGAGGATCAGGATTTGATCTCCTTGTTGGTTTTATCTTTTATCTTTTTGGGGCATCTATATTGAGGAAGCTTTTGTTGGGTTTTTCCCTTTAGGGTTTTCCTAGGATAAATACCTGTGTTCCTTTTTTATGGTTGTGCTTGTCTATCTTTCAGTGATCTTTTTTATATGCTTTTGTCATGAAAATGAAATGAAATACTGATGTCTTAGCTAAGCATATGAAAATTTAACATTTGAGGTGCAAGTGGATGCCAACTAATTAAGCTAGTGGGTAAATAATTAATCAAATAATGATTAATTGTTTTTATCCTAAGTATTGAGTGGGTTTAATATATTCCAACAAGGACCCTTCCATATATGATCAAACTTTACATGTTTATCTTCTTTCCTATCATCCCACTTCAGAACTCAATCACTTATCTGGAAATTCTCTTCTTTCACGCATTTGTCAAAAATTTTCTTCATATTTTCTTGGTATACATATACTCTATCATATTCTTTCTCTCTCATTTCATGGAGCTCTATTATTTGATTAATCCTTATTTGCATGTGGTTTGGATTTTCATCCTATTCTTGCAATATCTTCATAACTAGAAGAACTAAAGAAACTAGAAAAATGACCTCTTCTCCATAGACCAAATGAAATGGTGACATGCCAATGACCCTCTTTGTATGTTTTATTTCTACCCATAAAGAATATTTAATCTTGGTATGCCACGTTCTCTTGTTTTCCTCCAGTAATTTCTTTATTATTCTCACCAATTTCTTATTTGAGGACTCAACAAGCCCATTTCTGTAAGCATAGTATGATGTTGAATGCTTCAGGTTTATATGGTACTTGTGGTAGAAACTGATTAGCTTCTTGGACTTGAATTCATGTGCATTATTTGTTACTAACCTCCTTGGACACCCAAATATATAGAGAATATTGTTTTCTATAAAATCAATTATGACAACATCTGTAACTTTCCTCATTGGTACAACTTTAATCCATTTGGTAAAATAATTTATAGCAGTAAAAATCCATTTGTTCTAGCCATAAGAGTTTGGATTAATTTCTCCAATAAAGTTTAGCCCCCATTCCTGAAATGGCGCTTCCACTGAGATTGGGTTCAAATGTAACGACATTAATTTTCATTTTCCATAAAAAATATGACATTCATGGTAGGCTACAACTTCTTTGTACAGATCAGAAAAACTAGTAGGACAATAAAAAAACTCTCTCAAAATGTTATTGACTGTCACCTTCCATGAATGGTGGTTGTTAACCCAAAAAATCCCTCACTCAGCTCTACATAGCCTTCAACACCTAAAGACACCCATGCACGACCTTCGTATCACCCCATTAGACCCCCACACCCTCAAAAAGGCTTAAAAATGAGTAAAAGGGCTTAACACCCCCCAAAAGGAGCCTAAATAACTCTCCTAGGGGCTAAAGCCTCCAAAAAGGGGCTAAAACCCCTAAAAGGAGCCTAAAACCCTAAAAGGAGCTAAATTTAGGGCGAAAGGGGATAAAATCCCAAAAAGGGGGCTAAAGCCCTGACTAAGGGCTTAAAACCCTAAAAATCCCCCAAAAAACTATAAAAGGAGGGGTGGGGGTCACTCTTAAACAACTCTTCCCTTGCATACTGTTATGCTGCCTATGGATGCCTTGAGACCCTTTGTCTCTTAAGCCACACACATCCCTCCTCTCATCCATTCATTCCTCCATTGAGCCATAGCTCCTCCATAGCCAAGAGAGAGAGAGAGGTGCTTCTTCCAGCCAGGGCATGGTGGCCCATTGCACCAAAGAGAAGGTATACCATTGTTTGATTATGTATTTGTTTTAGTAGCTTAGTTTTTGTCTAATCCATAGCTTGTTTTCAGGTTTTTATTTTCTCTTTGTAGGCTTATTTCTAACATGTTTTTGCAGGATTTTTGTTTGTAGTAGTTGTTTGTAGGTTATTGGAGCAGAACCCTAACCTTGTTTGCATAGGGGTTTCCAGTCGTGTCTTTTCTTCCTTTCTGTTATGTTTATTTTTCTTTCATCTCCACACAAGAACCTATCCTTCCATCCTATAAATGGAAGGTAGCCATTCCTGCCCTATAGCAAGGGAGAAATCCCTGCTATAGAACTGGAGACCATACCGGGTCGATCCCACAGGATCCCTGGTTTAGTTTTTTAAATTTCAATTTTTATTTTAGTTTGTACCCTAGGTTTAAAATTTATTGTCAAATCTAGTTTAATCCTATTTACTTACAGTTTATTGTTTCTACCGAGCCTCTACAAGGTAAATCTGAGTTCATTTTGCCACAGTACAAGTTACTGTCGATCGAATCTGACTCGGGATAATAAAAAAATTCCAATCCAGAGTAGGTCACACTTATCGGGCCTAAACAGGGGACTTGGTCGCTCATTTATGCCTCACAGGTGTGACCAGGCCACCCTTTTTTCCCCAAAGGGTGCGACTTCCTTCAGAAAGGCATATCGTTTCTGTCTATGAAATTTGTGCGACCCCCTCGCCTGTTTCTGGAAAAATTTAGCAACCCCCTTGCCCCATTGGACCCGAAACGTGCGGTCTGTCACTCAGAATTTAATTTTCAATTTACTAAGGACTGTTAGTGCAGCTCAGCCACCTCTTTCAAACATAATAGTCCCATTTTTGTTTCTATTTTAGTTTACTACAATCTCATGTACAAACTAAGTGTAAATTCAAAAAAATTTAATTGGTTAATCAACATAGCCCAACTAAAACTAACATAAAAATTAATAATCTTACTTACCCTTCCTCCTCTACCCATTCATCACTTTTCAAGGTATTTTGGGATACGACGAAGGGCATAGCTCATATAGTAATAGGCCCTTCACACAATATTGTTCGAAACCATTAAAAATGGATGACTTGGAAGGTAGAATGGGTAGAGAAGGAGGGATTCTCATGGTGCTAAGCATCCTCCCTATTGACCAACCTTGCATCCAGGAGGTGACCTGTGGATCTACGGATGGGCTTAGTCCCAATGTGTTGAGAGCCCAGCACCTTCTCCTGGTTGAAGAAGAATATAGGTGTAAGGTAGTCACCTAGTTAGGCTATCACAAATCAGGGTAAAAATGGTATCTATATACAAAGTTTCTACCTTTTTACTACTTTCAACCACAATATGATGAATTCATAAACCATTTGCAGCCACAAAATAACAGAAACACAGAAAGACATACACACCATACCACATAAATCAACCCAACTCTGTTCATGACACTGAGAGAGCCACTAAAATTTATTAATTTACACTAAGTTCAAAAATCTGTAGTCTTTGAGGACATAAGTCCCTGACTGCCTTAACCATGGGAAGTAATTAGGATCTACCTAGAAACTCATTGTGAGGAGTACCATGGGAACCCAAAAGTAGCTCGCCGTTGAGAGGAATTTCCAAGTGAAACAGGCAATGACCCCCACCGATTGAGTAGAACGCCTGTGAGGAAAAAGCCAAGCGCTGTCTTATGGAAGTATTGGTGGCTGAGTGACCACCTATAGCCAATAGGAAGCCATCAAAACCGGGGTCCAAAAAATCATTCCCACCAGTTCGATACACAAATCTAACACAATTGATCCCTCATGCTCTTCCTCGCACCTAAGAGGCAAACCACCACAATTCAGGTCATTGAACCGACATCGTTGAGACCATTATCAATGACCTCTCACACCATCAGGAGGCCACACAACCTTTGATTTAGATTCAGACCCATATCAGTCTAAAACAGACCTACACATAGCACCATCAAGCCCCATGGTTGGTGCAAATCCGGATCCATTTTTTAGCATAGAAATTGCTAGTGGACCCATGTCCACACCACAAATTATCACCAACAACCCTATAGGTGGCCCCAACATGGTCGTGCAAACTATCATTAGTCAGCTGCCACCATCCATAGTGACCACTCAGGCCATCCCACCTGCAACACTTAGGGGTAGTGGCCCTTCCATCTACACTGCTCCTCCTGTTACACATGGGGGCAGTGGCCCTTCCATCCACACTGTCCCTCCCACCACACTTGGGGGAACTGGCCCATATACAATGGCACCACCAGTACCCCCAACTATGCAAGTAAATTATGCACCTACAAACCCCACTGCCATACCTACCCCATCAACCTGGTGTCAAATCTTCCTTTCGTGGCTCATCTTAACTTGCCTGATTTGGATCGATTGACAAACGACCCCATCTGCCATCAAACCTTCTGGCCTCATATGCCAACCAAAATTCCCTCAGACATTCCCAAGTTTGAAGGGAAGGCAAGGGAGTGTCCCCAAAATCATATCATGACATTTCATCTATGGTGCTCCTCAAATAGCATCATAGACGACTCAATCAGGCTAAGACTGTTCTAACACACCCTCACAGGTGTGACATCTAAATGGTACATTGAGATACCCCAATCAAAGTACCTAGATTTCAACTCCCTAGCTTTCATGTTCCTGTAGTATTTCCAAATCCCCATCAGATATGATGAAGGGGTGGAGATCTTTTTATCCTGCTTCCAGAGCACTGTGACACATATAACTGACCACATCCATGAGTGGCAGTGACATCATAGTTTGTTTAAAATCCAACTTGACGACAGGATCTTCTTGGATTGGTTTCTCAAAACCTTGATCCCACCCATAGCAAAGGATGTCGCATCCGAACGTCCCCAATCCGAAGAGGAGGCCATACTGAAAGCCCAACAGTTTGACCTGATCTACGCACAGTCTGGATACCTCGACACTGTCATTCCAGATGCTCCCCATCTAGGTACCTCCTACCAAAATGCACTGAGGGCATCCCATGCTATAGATGGAATCATAGGCTTGGTCTCCCAATAGCCATAACACCATCTGACACCACCTGCAGTTCCACCACAACCAAGCAACACTGCTAGTGTTTCCTACAAAAAACAAACTTCAGACTATGCTAGAATGATGTCCCGATCCAGAGAAACAACTCCCTACGCACAACCTACACCACCGCAGCAGGAACAGGACTTGGTATGTAAAACACCGCAATACGCAGGGCAAATGCCCACATTTGTGGCACTGCCACCCACCTAAATTTATTATACACCACCAGTGCAAGCGGTTCAAGCCCCTATCCCCGCTCCACCTACTCCATTGGGACAAGTATTTACACAACAAAATCATCCCAACCATCCAGCCCCCAATAATCAACAAGGGAAGGCCCGAAATAACTAACCCCAAAACCAAGCTAATAATCAACTGTAGAGAGGTGGTCAACAACCAAACCCACCCAACAATGTCGTGGCAAACCAACCTGCCAAAAATCCTCCACGACCAAATGCACCAAGACGCAACGCTCTGTTACATACAAACCAACCATGCACACTCTGTGAGGTCTATGGGCACTACACATTCAAGTGTCCCTTCATGGGTCGCGCAAATCAGGCCATTCAGAATGAGGTGCAACATGCCACCAACACAACAAACCAATCCCAACCCAACCTGGAACCACAAGGACCTCCTCCTATGGTGCTTCAGAACCCATTACCAGTCCAAGGATTGGTGGCAACCGTACCTCCTTCCCAACCCAATCCTAACGCTCTAGGGGCACCTCCCATAGCCAAAACAGGTGTCCACCACCTGCTAGACATGATAATTGAAGAGTTCAACCTACAAACCATATAGAATTAGTACGAAACCACCACCAAACCCACTGACACATTAGCAACATCCACGTCCAAATCATTCAATGCACCTCTTCAGTTACCCCCCTTCCCCTGACCCCCCATATGCTGAGTTACCAATAATGCCATGGCTAGAGCTACTATCAGCTATAGCATCATGGATGATTTGCCCCAAACACCAACGGCTATGTCTTCTCTGGAGGTACTCAAAATGTGCCCAATGCAGTGGAAATCCTTACTAGTTGCCTTTGGGGCAATAGACCCCTCCCACTCCAAGTTGATCACATTTGACATGGAGAATGGAGAACCACACATGCCATCCACCATCTCCTTCCAAATCCCAGTGTCTATCTGGAATTTGGTTGTGCACCAGTGCATAGTAGACGAGGGGGCATCTACGTGCGTTATGTCTACCCTAGTTTGGCAGAAACTTGGATCACCAATTCTGCAACTATCCTCCACAAATCTGCAGACTTATGATGGCCATCCCACTAAAACCCAAGGAATCCTCCCCCATGTCCCCATCACATCAGCTGAGAAGACAGTGCTGATCGACATAGAGGTTGTCAACACTCAACTGGACTATAACCTTCTCCTTGGAAGAAGTTATATGTATGCCATGAGAGTTTTTGCATCAACTGTCTTCCGTCTCATGATGTTCCCCGATGAAGGGAAGATTGTGACTGTTGATCAGCTCACTTATCACGATTCACAAGGGTTAATGGAACCCGCCAATGTTATCCCTACCATCACCACCATTGAGCCACAAGGGATGACCATACACGCCAATGTCATACCTGCAATCAACCACATGGTTGACAACACACCAGCCTCCCCATTGTTGAATGTGGGCCCTGGGTTGTTTGTCGATACCACCACGACGACTCATTTCCACTTAGTGTCACCACCATTGACACAAAATGAGACTGCGAACTTGTGCATGCTCTCATCCAACACCGTTGCACCCAAAAAACAACCGTAGCTACAGCCCCAACCGCAACCACACCACTGTCCACAGCCGTAAAATCAACAATAGCCGCAACATCATATGCAGCTGTAGCATTACGCATAGCCGCAACCACAACCGCACCCCAAGATACAACTAGTAGTGATTTATCTAGGCTCCTCACTAGTCCATACAATTCCCTTCCTCTTTACCCCGCCTGGTGTAATGAGCAAGCCAGTAATGGCCACCCTCAACCTTCCCAACTTTACACTAGTCATTCCGATGTGGTATCTTGATCCACCAGCTCAACCATCAATACCCCAGGTATTCTTAACACCTATGCAGCCCATTGCAGTCGAGTCCCATCCTCCACTTGGTCCACAAAAACCAACCACCACACCTGCACCTGCACTGCCCCACCCAAAAAGGTCCAGGGGAAAGAATGCGAAAGCCACCACAGAACCACGAAAAATCCCACCTTGCACCATCTACAAAGAATAGGGCCATCCAATTGAGAACTACCCAAATATTCCCATAATCCTTGCACATTTGGATGCCATGGATACAATGGAAAACCTCCCCATGGTTGAACTTCCAAGTGGTCCAATAATGAGAAACAAGGCATTGAGAACAAGCCATCCTTGCACCCTTTGTAGCATGTATGGACACTATTCTCACCACTGTCAAGACATTCCCAAATTTTGAATTGCTTTAGCCAACCTCCGTCAACGTTCTCTTGAATCTGACATCACCCTGATCAAAGAAGTTCACCCCCCACCTCCTTCTTTAGACACCATGTCCATTTACATGATGTCCAGTTCTACAGACCCTCTTATCTCCACCATCACCGATGGTCCATCAGTCTCTTCCGTTGTTTCTACAACCACAACCCCATCCGCAGTCACAACCTCAGTCGTAACCTCAATCTCAGTCACAACCTCAACCTCAATTACCAGCGAAACAATGGGGTTCATTCCTAATCAACATTTTCCTTTTCCTTTTCCTTTTCCCTTTCCTTTTCCTACCATCCGAGATCATGAGTAAGTCTATGTTGGAAACCCGCAATCTATAGGATTTCACACTGGGAGATCCTATGTGGTACCTTGAACCACCTACCCTATCTCTGAGGACCCAGGATGTGTTGGCTCATGTCCAGCTAATTGATATTATATAGCACCTACCTCCATGTCCATCAAAGACTCCTCTCTCCTCCATGCCTGCCCCTCTTCCTCCAATAGATACTGGGGGCAAGGCCACCAAAGCCACAACCAATAACATTTACATGATCGCTAGCACCAGTTTCTCTTCCATCTCATCGCTTGTGGAAGATCCACCTGGTCTATCCCAGCACCACTTACGTGATGATGAAGAGATCTGTAAGACCACCTCCAGTTTTACCCTATTCTCTTTAAACCATAGTGTGGAATCGGTTCTTCCGATAAAAAACCAGATTCTGTCATCCCGCCTTGCCAATGACCTTTGTCTCAGCAAGGGGACTACCTCTTCGCTGACTCAGATGGTCGACACTTGAATAATCCATGCAATGGGCTCCACCTCAAGAGAGTCTATTCCTCATATAACCACTATGAGTCCCTTATAGCATAGTTTTTTCCATTTTTTTTTCAGCATTTTTTTTCACAACAAGTCAGGGGTAGCACCATTAGCTGCTAATCCAAAGTCACCTGGAACTTGTTCGAGAAACCTCTCACACCTATGGACTCAAATTTCCACACTTTATTTCCTTATAATACCATCGTATCATGTTTAACAAACAAATTTTGAGACCACTTCCTAGAAGTTACCTCAATTTACGAGCCAAAACATGGTGATGCAAGTGTTTGTGGACCTGTACTTGCATCACACTTTCCTACTGTTACTCATGCAAGTTTTTGGGCCACCGCCCGTTAAGGAACATCATTTTTATTTTAGTATATAGTTGTCTACTTCATCCACCGCAACTTATGCGGATCCCTGGACCATTGTCCAGAAAATGATTTATTTTTCTTGCATGTATTTTACATATAACTACCTCTCGACTTGCACTCACATCACATGTAGTCAAGTTCATCCACCACATTTCACACATGACTCTCCTAACCTCTTTTTGAGATCCACCACGGTCTGCGGGCCTCTGCCACACCGAATCACGTGCCTCTGTCGTGATCTATCCCATGCATGTATTGGTATGTTTGAGAGCCACCTGCTCCATCCATACTACGCAGATGACCTTTGGACCACTGTCCATAGTCCCAACATGGGGCACCGCCTGTGCCACCGCAATTGGTTGACCACATTGGAGTTTCATTTAAGCTCTTTTCTAAGTCCTAAAAACAATGAAAATATGGTCGAGTGCAGCTACTTCCTTTCCTGCTCACTAAAGTATAGGAAAGGGTGTCTACATCGTCTTGTTTACCTCCTTTTGTGGACTATGTAGACCATCAAATGAAAAGGACCACCTTGGCATATTCAATCCAAGACCGTTCCCCTTTACATACTTTTATGCTTTCTCGAGCAGAGGGGCCAAACTTTATGAAAAATATCACCATGGGTTGTCGTTATGCTCTTTTCCAGCCTTCTCATCAATAAAAGATTGCTGAGCAAACTTGGTTGCATTCATGCTCGTAAAAGTATCTCAATGACTATCTAGTCAATATAGGTTTAACCTTTTTTGGCCTAATTGGACTACCAACGGTAAAGAAGTCTCTCATACCCTACAGGATGGGTGAGCTCTCCTATGTATACTTTTATCCTTTTTTAGGCACAGGAGACTACCAACAAAAAATATCCCCCACTGGAATCTTCATCGTGCTTTCAAACTCTCTAAAAATTGAAAGCACCATTGAGCATTTACTTTCTCGGGATCACCAAAAATCCATGAGATTGTACCACAATGGTGTGTCTAGACACCACCCCCCAAAAAATAGTTTGGCAGCATTCCCCCTGTGGGTCACTTTGTTCAAAGTACTTTGCAATGTGTCTTCGTTGAATCACATTAATATCAAAAGTGTCCACCTCCCCCAATTATTTCCCATCTATAGTGACATTCCTGGTATTACAGCTATGATCCCATTCCCATGAGTTAGTTTCATTTGTTGCTTGGTGCGCCCTACTGTCATACTCTAAACAAAGGAATTTTGAGTCTACCACACTCCCCTTGCCCCTGTTCAACTCTTTCCTGTCTCCCCACCCCATTCAGTGGGTCAGTCTGCAGATTGTCTAACATCTTTCGGTTATCTCCCTCACACCTTTGGTTAAGGAAACACCATTTCCCTGGGGCAGGTCTCCCTTTGTCAACGACAACACACATATTCCAAAGGATATACCCAGAGGTCCCTGTATCTTGGTTTCATTAACCTCATTGATGAGTTCCTTGGACCACTTGATAGGAGTCCTTAGTGCCTCTCGGGATGGTTGTTTCTCACGTGCTAAACTCCAGTTACATCATCTCACCATTGAGATCCATATAGGGCATTAGTCCATGCAGTATTTGGTCGAATACCCAAGATGTCACTTAACTCTAGCACATTGATGAGTCTATTCGAGGGACCTAAACAAGTTATGTACCTTGTGATTTTTGGGTTGCATTGGAGACAGTGTTTAGAAGCTGCAACAGTGCTTCTATATAGATCTATGATTGATGCAGCATACTTGTACCACAGAGACTCTGATTCTCCATCAGTGAGTCCACACAGCTATGTACCATTCCAATAGGCCATTAGTCATGAATATATAGCATTCCATGAGAATTCCATGGGTCCAATGTAGCAGTTCTTCAGATCAATATTGTATCCAGCCTCTAATGGAGGCAACCATTATTGTATCATTAGTTGTATATGACCGGCTCTTGTATTCTAGAGCATAGATCACATTATTCTTTTGACATTGTCACGTGTTAGTTTTTCAACATTAAGCTATCATATCATTAGAAAATTTAACTAAGAGAACAACAAGCACAACAATCAAACACAAGAGACAATGAACACAGTGTTTTTCCTCATGGAAACCATAAATGGAGAAAACCCCACAACTTCCTTTGAGATAGAATCAACACCAAAGTGAAACCCAAAAATAGTAAGACAATCTCCCAACATCAGCAAGCTCTTTCCTCTAACCCCAATGTCTTTCTCTTCCTCAACTATGTGCTACACTTGAGTGTGTATGAGTTGTGTTCTAAATAGAGAGTCCAACTCTCTATTTATACTAATCCCGACATGACTAAAACCCTACTAGGGCTGACCTCACTAGCAGAGTCTAATAACCCTAGTGCCATGGAACTGCGGGGAATTTAACCCTTAGACAATAAGATGGTTACCCACAATGACTTGACATGACTTGTTTACTTTATTGATTCTCCCAATCGGAACATCAGGGCATGACATAACACTAGAACATCCTGGAATAAACATTAGGTTACAATAGATGAGAAATATAAGTGAATACATTTCGAAGTTACAATTACATTAACACTCCCTCTTAACTAGGAAGGTATTCTCTCAACATAATTTTCATCACTAGTCTTCTTCTCTGGATCTTCTCATTATCTGCATATTCAAGTCATCTTTGCCTTAAAGTCTTCTTTGTCTTCTAGTCATATTTGTCTTTGGATTTGGACCATCACTCGATCTGGATCATCATCACTAGATCTGGATCTTCCCTCGATTTGGATCATCTCTGGAGCATCAACTCTGGATCTAGATCTTCCCTCGATCTGGATCATCTCTGCTGGATCATCAATACTGAATATTCATAGGTACTATCTCATGATTCTTCTCATCAGAGGAAGTTCTATAGAGCCAGCCCTTTTTTATGCTAGATGTAGGCCTAGCCATCATGTAGGTCTTTGCCCAGCACTTAAATCTGATCATGTAGGAACTAACCTATAATCATATCAAAAAGGCATGCCCATCACTCAGATCTGACCATGTGAGAACCAATCCCACAACCCTGTAAGAAATGCCTAGCACTCACATTTGACACATGCGAGGAACCAATCCAACATGTATGTTCAAAAAGGCTCTGCACTTACATCTGGAACATGCAAGGAACCAATCCAACATGCATGTCTAGAAGGGATCTGCACTTATATTTGGCACATGCGATTAAACAATCCAACATGCATATCCAGAAGGGCCTTGCACTTACATCTGACACATGCGAGGAACCAATATAACATGCATGTTCAGAAGGGCATGCACTCACATATAACCTGGTAGGAACCAAATCCTACACCCTCGCTAGAATGGCCCCTAGTCCCAGACTGAGCTACCTGGTAACTGACCAGGTGCCTCCATTCCCAGAATGGAAACTTCCCTTACATCTGTCCTACTCGACAAAATGGCCAACACTCACATCTGACATGGGAGGAGCCTAATCCTTTAGCCATGACAAAATGATTTAGCCCTTATATATGACCTACTCATCAGAATGGTTGTCTCAGTCCTAGACTGAGTGTTCCTAGTAACTAACCAGGTGCCTCCATTCCCAGAATGGTAATTAGCACTCATATCTAACATGGAAGGAACCAATCCTCTCACCATGATAGAATGGCTCAGCCCTTACATCTGACCATCGAAGAAACCAATCCTCTCACCATGTCAGAATGGCTACGGGACTCATCACTTTCCCTTGGAGGAAACCTCGATATGGAGAACACCAAGATTCTTCTTGAAGTACTCAAACTTCACCCTAGCCAATGGCTTCGTCATCACATCAGCTATCTGTTCCTCCGTTGGAACATACTGGAGCTTTACTGCTCCCCTCTACACCATATCCCTGATATAGTGATACTTGATCTTGATATGCTTTGACTTGTCATGGAACACTGCATTCTATGACAACTTCATGCAACTCTGGTTTTCACAATGTATACAAGTAGCATCCATCTGGAGATCAAATAAATCAGATAGTAGCTTCCATAGCCATACTGCCTCACAACTAGTTGAACAAGCTGTGACATACTCTGCTTCAGCTATACTTAGTGCCACACAGGATTGCTTCCTGCTAAACCAAGATATCACACCTGATCCCATACTAAAGCAACACCCTGAAGTGCTCTTCCTATCGATGGCATTGTCTTCCCAATCTGAATCAACATAACCCTCTAGGTAAATCTTTTGGTTCACATCATACTTAAGACCATAATCAATTGTACCCCTCAAGTAGCTCAAAATATGCTTTACAGTAATCAAGTGAACATTTCTTGGATCTATCAAGAACTGGCTCAGGGTGTTCACAGCAAAGCAAATGTCTAGTCTCGTGTTCGTCAGACACATCAAGGACCCAATCATCTGACAATACACCACAGCATCAACCGTCTCTGATGAAGCATCACTCAATAGCTTCAAGTTCTATGCCATAGGTGTGGCCATATCCTTGCAGTCGATCATCCCAAACCTATTCAGGATCTCTACTGCATACTTCCCTTATTCGAGGGAGATACCATCTGCATTCTACCACACCTCCATGCCTTGAAAATAATGCATTATACCCAATTCCTTCATTTAGAACTTGATAGCAAGCTTTCTGTTCATATTAGCAATCAACCCATCCATACCTGTTACAAACAGATCATCTACATATAGTATAAGAATCACTGGGTTGCCATCTTAAACCTTGTAGTAAAGATTGGAATTTGCTTTACTCTTGGTAAATCCCAAACTAGATAGAAAGCTGTCAATTCTGCTGTACCATGTCCTGGGTGCCTGTTTCAAACCATACAGGGCTTTCTTTAGTCTGCACACATGAGAATCTCTGTCATGTGTCTCAAAACTGAGTGGTTGTTTGACATACACTTCTTCTTCTACTAGACCATTCAAGAAATCAGTCTTGACATCCATTTGGTGTATTTTCCATTTCATTACTGCAGCCAAAGCAAGTACTGATCTGATCGAAGTGTATCTAGCTACAGGAGCAAAGGATTATTCATAATCTATTCCTTCCTTCTGTGAGAAGCCACAAGCCACAAATCTTGCCTTATATTTCTCAATGCTATCATCCATAGCATGCTTGATCTTGAAGATCCATTTGGAAGTTACAAGTGACTTCCCTTGGGACAACATCCCAAACATCGTTCTTCATGATTGATTGATATTCTTTGATCATTGCATCCTTCCATTCTTTCTGTTGTGCTACTTCTTCATAACTGGAAGGTTCTTATTTGATAAAGTCACATAGTAAGGCTACATATCTGGAATAAGATCTGGTTCTCTTTCTTTCTCTATGATTCTCTTATGGAGCCCCATATCTTTCTGCACCTTGTATAATTTCTCGTACCCAAGCAGGTTTCCTCCTGTGATGATTCTTCTCCTAAGGTGGATCTACAAGTCTTTGTGGTTCTTCAAATTCTCGATCTTCTTCTTGAATTTCTTCATTCATGGTTGTATCATGAATTCTGGGAGCTTTGGATTCTTCAGGTTCTTCGGCAGGTCTGTTTCTAGATTTGTTATAAGCTGTGTCTTCATCAAATGTTACATCCCTGTTGATGTCGATCTTCTTGTATCCTGGGAAGTATATTCTGTAAGCCTTTGAGCTTTCAGAGTATCCCACAAATATACCCTTCTTTCTTGAAGGATCTAGTTTTTGTCTCTTCTCTTTTGGTATGTGTATGTACATTGGACAGCCGAATATTCTAAGATGGCTGACTTCTGGTCTGTTGCTAGAGAAGACTTCTTCAGGAGTCTTATTCTCAAGTACTCTGTGTGGAGTACGGTTCTATACATACACTACTGTTCTGGTTGCTTCTGCCCATAGATGCATAGAAATATCGTGATCATGAAGCATTTCTCTTCCAGCTTCCATGATAGTTCTATTCTTCCTCTCTGCAACCCCATTCTATTGCAGATTGTAAGGAGTGGACAACTCCCTCTTAATCCTTGATTCCTTGCATACGTCTTTGAATTCATTTGATGTGATTTCTCCCATGCTATCTAATAGAAAGGTCTTGATCTTCTTTTTTGTGTGGTTTTTGATCAAGGCTTTGAATCCCTTGAACTTGCTTAACACTTCATCTTTGTTCTTCATGAAGTAAATCCATGTCTTCCTATAAAAATCATCAATGAAATAAACATAGTATACATACCCGCTTAGTGAACTTGATGACATTAGTCTGCATACATCAGAGTGGATGATTTCCAATATTCCTTTTTCCTTGCTCTTGCTACTTGGAAATGTCTTCTTTGTATTCTTCCCTTTCACACATCCTTTGCACACTCCTTCATGTTTTTCTTGGATTTCTAGAAGACCTTCAATAGCTTTGCTTGCAAGTGGTAGTGCTCTGTAGTGCACATGTGCAAGCCTTCTATGCCATAGTTCATTTGGCTCTACTGTATCATGGACCATAGCTTGTTCTGAATGGCCCTTCAGCTCTTATAAACCTCCTTCTTGTTCTCCAATCACTATTGCATCGTCAATAGTATTTCCTCTTGGCCACATAATGACTTGACCATCTATGAATGCAACCCTCATGACTTTTGCATCCAATGCTGATATGGATAGAAGATTCTTCTTTAATCCTGGTACAAATAGAACATCCTTCATTTTTATAGACTTTTCAGAGTCTAGCTTGTAGGAGGATTCACCACTACCTTTTATTGGATATTGGTAGTCATCTCCTAGCTTCACCTTATGGGTTGAGTTATGTTTGAATAGTTTCTCAAAGGATTCCTTGAAACTTGTCATGTGCTTGGAAGCCCCACTATCAATAAGCCAATCTTTTATCCCATGTGTGACAATTCCCATGAGAGCAGAAATCAGAGCATATTCATCTTCACTTTCTTGCTCTACTCTCTTCCTTGGAGGATCATCATCCTCAGTAGTGTGAGCATGGTGTTTTCTTTTGGAGTTATTCTTCTTCTTGGACCCATTCTTATTCATGGGACAATGTTTGGAAAAGTGTCGTATTTCATCACATGTATAACATCTGAGTTTAGATGAACCTTTCTGATGAGAGTGCTTACCTTGGTGATGATGCTTTTCCCTTCTTCCTTTCTTTGAGTGTACTGTGAGAGTTTGATCTTCATTTCCCATCTTTTCTTCTCGAGCCGCTATTCGAGCTTCTTCTTGAGAACATTCTTCCCACAGTCTGCTGAACTTGACCAACTTCTTTCTAGCACAGATTCCTTGGATGAAAGAATCCCATGACATAGGGAGGCCATTAAATGTTGTCATCACAATTTCTACATTATCCACTTCTTCATCTACAGCTTCTAGTTATTCTTTGATCTAGGAGACCCCTGTGAAGTATGACTGGATGGTATCCTAGTTATAGATCTTGACATTCTTCAACTAGTTCCTTAGAGTCATCTTCTGATTGATGTTCTTCCCTTCAAATAGTTTGGTTAGGGAATCAAACATGGCTTTAGGTGTCTTGATGGAGGACACCTGTGGAATGAGGTGATCCTTGATAGAATCTGCAATAATCCTCTTTTCCATAACCAATTTCTTCTTATGTAAATCCTTGGCCTCATCTCCCTCCGGAACCGGAACCTCCTCTTAGATATAGGAGTCCAACTCATTTTCTTCCAGGACGAGGGAGATCCTATACTTCCAGGCTCAGAAGTTATCAGCTCCCTCAAGCTTTTCATCAAGCTTGGTATGATGATACATCTTAACTGAGAACCTCAAATGGAAATACAAAATATTTAGATCTTACCAGGTCAAGATGTCGAATCTAGATTTGAAGCTAAAATCCTGCAGTACTGGTTCAGGAGTAAATTAGGGTTTTGGTTTTTCGGAGTTCTGTCCACCCAAATTCTTTTAAATTTATCCCTAAATTAGATTTTTGGGAGGATATCAATCCAAGCCTAGGCTCACTAAAAAATTCCTCTTCTATGAAAAGCCCTAATTTTCGACAGTAGTGAATGGTCCAAAACTAAAAAACCTCAGGATTGTATTCTGCTTCAATAGAAAGATGCGCCCTAGGGAGGAGAGTTATTCCACCCTAATTTTGCTGAAAATATATGGAGAGAGACCCAAAAAATAGGAATCCCTAGGTCCCGTAGCTGCACAGTGTCTTCTTCTCAGGTTAGCTCTGATACCATGTTAGTTTTTCAACATTAAGCTAACATATCATTAGAATATTTAACTAAGAGAACAACAAGCACAACAATCAAACACAAGAGACAATGAACATAGTGTTTTTCCTTGGGGAAAACATAAATGGAGAAAACCCCGCAACTTCCTTTGAGATAGAATCAGCACCAAAGTGAAACCCAAAAATAGTAAGACAATATCCCAACAGTAACACGCTCTTTCCTCTAGCCCCAGTGTCTTTCTCTTCCTCAACTATGCGCTACACTTGAGTGTGTATGAGTTGTGTACTAAATAGAGAGTCCATATCTCTATTTATACTAATCCCGACATGACTAAAACCCTACTAGGGCCTACCTCACTAGGAGAGTCTAATAACTCTAGTGCCCCGGAACTGTGGGGACTTTAACCGTTAGACAATAGGATGGTTACCCACAATGACTTGACATGACTTGTTTACATTATTGATTCTCTCGATCAGAAGATCGAGGCATGACATAACACTAGAACATCCTAGAATAAACATCAGGTTACTATAGATGAGAAATACAAGTGAATACATTCCGAAATTACAATTTCATTAATATCAAGAGCATGGGGATGCCCTCCTTTTCCATATATATGTCACACATTATTTGTATCTCACCCATTTATGGAAACCATATTAATACAAAAACCAAAGCCACCATGCCCCAACCGTGGAAGCACCACCCCTCCGCAGTAAATCCTATGATGTTCATCAGCCATACAATGAGCTCCTGCCCTCACACATCAGGGGGAAATCTGTTAACCCAAGAAATCCCTCACTCAGCTCTACATGGCCTACACCACCCAAGGACACCCATGCATGACCTTCGTATCACCCCATTAGACCCCCACACCCTCAAAAAGGCTTAAAAATGAGTAAAAGGGATTAAAAACCCAAAAAGGAGCCTAAATAACTCTCATAGGGGATAAAAACCCTCAAAGGAGCCTAAAACCCTAAAAGGAGCTAAAGTTAGGGTGGAAGGGGCTAAAATCCCAAAAAAGGGGCTAAAGCCCTGACCAAGGGCTTAAAACCCTAAAAATCCCCAAAAACGCTATAAAAGGAGGGGTGGGGGTCACTCTCAAACAACTCTTCCCTTGCATACTGTTATGCTGCCTGTGGATGCCTTGAGACCCTTTGTCTTGGAAAGCCACCCACATCCCTCCTCTCATCCATTCATTCCTCCATTGAGCCATAGCTCCTCCATAGCCAAGAGA
>LPNX010073695.1:130547-178543 GCA_001517045.1 Pseudotsuga menziesii | reverse complement strand
GAGAGAGAGAGAGAGAGAGAGAGAGAGAGGTGCTTCTTCCAGCTAGGGCATGGTGTTCCATTGCACCAAAGAGAAGGTATACCATTATTTGCTTATGTATTTACTTTAGTAGATTAGTTTTTGTCTAATCCATAGCTTGTTTGTAGGTTTTTATTTTCTCTTTGCAAGTTTATTCTAACATGTTTTTGCAGGATTTTTGTTTCTAATAGTTGTTTGCAGGTTATTGGAGCGGAACCCTAACCTTCTTTGTAGAGGGGTTTCCAGCCATTTCTTGTCTTTCCATCCTTTCTTCCTTTCTGTTCAGTTTATTTTTCTTTCATCTCCATACAGGAACCTATCCTTCCATCCTATAGACAGAAGGTAGCCATTCTTGCCCTGTAGCAAGGGAGAAATCCCTGCTACAGTGGCCTCCACACACTCCTGGATGAGACTCGTTGATGGTTTTCTAGGATTCATTTTCAAGTAAACAATTTAGCAGAATTCCTTTTGGTTCCTTTCAATAAAAATATTGATTGAAAATGCAAAACTTTGTTGCTTTCAGTTTCACATATCTGGCTATGGGGATGCTTAATTATGGAGGTGCTTGTAAGTTCTGTAAAACATAAACAACATCATTATACCAAGGAGACAAACAAAAATATTTGATCACCTGCAACTTTGAACATTGCCTAGTTGGACATTGGATTCATCACTCCCCGTGAGTTTCATGATGTGGACTAATCGCCTCCTAAGATCCTAACTCTAGCGATTGTGACAGAGATTAACGCCTACAAGGTTTGGTCTAACGACAATTGTGAGTTCAATAATTGCTATCAGAGCAACAGGTCAAGGGTTCAAAACTCACCCAGATCACAATGGGGGTGAGATTGTATGACATTGGATTCAATGCTCCCTTTGAGTTTCATGACATGGACTAACCACCTCTCAATATCCTAACTCTGAAGATTGTGGCAGATATTAAAACCTATTGGTTTTGGTCTAACGACAATCATGAGTTCAATAGGTCCACTTGAAACATCATAAATAAAATTTATCTGTGGATATTCACAATTCTAGCCAATCCTTGACCCTTTACCAATATAGTAGGGTTGATTTCCAAATCATACTTCAACAAAACTAGAATCCATTTACCTCTCTTCCTTTCAGGATCTGGTTGAGTGAGGATATTTTTATGACATTGTTTGGTACATAAGAAATAATGTGAGAATGCAAAATATAAAATATAAAATCCTTTAGTGATTTGATTAATGCATATTCTTGTTTTCCATAATATCATACTTCAATTATACATCTCTCAAAATATTACTAAAGAGTGCAATAGGCCTCTCTAAATTCTATTGATTTTTCTGTAAGAATACCGCAACTATGGTATGCTCTGAAGAAAAGGAGAATATAATGAAATCCTTTCAGAAATATGGGTTAATCAAAATAGGTGCCTCAATTAATTATTTCTTGATATCCTTGAAATATTTTTTAATCTCTATGGTCCATTTAATATCATTCTCTTGTCCCAACATGTTAGTCACATTTCTCAGTATTTCTGCAAAACTTGGAATAAATATTATCAAAAAAATTACCTACACAATGAAAGACATAATTTCCTTTTTGTTTCTTGTTATATCCACTTTTTTAATAGACTTCACCCTATCAAGATGAATTTTAAACCCATATTTTGATATAACGTGCCCTAGTAACTTCCCTTCGTGAGTAGAAAAATTAGATATTTTGGGATTCAAAGAGATACGAAACCTCCTATATTTGAAGAATAATTTTTCCAGGTGTTTGATATGATCTCTATCAGAAGTTGAGTATGTTGATGTATTTATAGCTTCGAAATATATTATAATGTATATTATCATTGTATGTTGTTGTACCCCCATTGGGGATGTGTTTACCCCCTTGCAAGATGTCTTAATTGTGTCTAGAACTTGAGGTACAACCTATATCATAATTCAACGAAATAATCCCTAGGGTAACATCATTTAATGTGTAATTGGAGTCTCTCTGGGAGAATTTGTCCCTATTAGGGAATACAAGTGGGCCCAAATCTTATATTTGGTCAGTCACTTAAAAGGTTTAAATCGGGAGGCACTCTTCCTCATTTATATGCACCTCACACTCTCAAGTTCACATGAGAGAGAAAGAGAGACAAAGGAAGGAGAGATAAATAGTTGTTGAAAACTTCTTATTACTCCTTTTGATCATATTACTGTTACGAGGAATTTTGTAGGGTTTTCCCCTTTATGGTTTCCATGGTGAAAATATTTGTGTATTGTGTATCTCTTATATATTATGCATATAGTTTTACTTGTTATTATTTTAGACAAAGAAACTAATCAAGCTAATAATATATTCAAAAACAAAAATGGGATCAGAGCCTCTCTGAAAGAAGGCACTGTGCAGCTACAAAAACTAGGGTTTCCTAATTCAAGGTGTTCTCTCCATAGATAATCAAGAAAATAGGGCTAGGCTAACTCACCTTAGTAAGACGCATCTTTTGGTGGAAGTGGTTTCAGGATTGAAGAAGTTTCATTTTGACCCTATCACTAGTGCCAAGAGGAACTAGGGCATACAGTTTTGCAGGATTCACATAGTTTTCAGAAAGTGACCCTATTGAGAAACTTGCCTCAAGGAGGTGCATCATTTCGTCCAAATAGAATTCCCAAACTCCCATCTTTTAAAATTAGGGTTTCTCTAACAAACCCTAGGTCATCCAGCTCCAGAACTAGGCTATACACCTCAAATCGGTAAGATATAAATATTTTCTATTTCCATTTGATGTTCTCTTTTGAAAATATGACTCATCAAACTCAGCTTGAGGACAAGCTTGGAGAGTCTCATAAATTTCGAGCATGGAAGTACAAAATCTCCTTCATCCTTAAAGGGAATGATTTGGATCAATACATGAATGGAGAAGATCCAGAACCAGAGGGAGATGACCCTAAGGATTATAATAAGATAAGAATGTCTAAGGGTAAGAGAATCATTGCATATTATATTAAGGATCACCTCATCCCCCATATGTGTTCAATCAAGACACCAAAAGAAGTGTATGATGCTTTCATAAAGATGTTCGAAGGAAATAACGTCAACTAGAAGATGAATTTCAGGAACCAATTGAAGAATGTGAATATACATAACTCTGATACTATACAGTCTTACTTTATAAGGGTTTCTCAAATCAAAATTGAAGTGTTTGAAGAAAATGTCCAATAAGGATAAATTTTAATGACTACCTTGAATGGTCTCCCTAGATCATGGGACTCATTCATACAAGGAATTTGTGCAAGAAGGAATCTGATATCTTTCAGTAGACTCTGAGAATAATGTGCATAAGAAGAATCTATAATCATGACAAGAGAATAAAAGATGGGAGAAATTGATGATCAAGCACTCACAGTTCACACCAGGAAGAAATTCAAGAAGAAGGAGAAGAAGGAGAAATTTCATCACAACAAGAAGATGGACAAGAAACAAAATAAGACCAAAATAGATAATTCAAATGTTCAATGCTCTACTTATGATGAAAAGGGACACTTTGCAACAGATTGTCCCATTAGAAAAATAAAACACCATGCTCATGTTGTCGAAGATGATGAACCAACAAATAAAAGATTCGGATGGGAGAATGATGATTTATATGAAGAGAATGTGATAATCTCGTCACTTATTGGAACTATCTCACATGGAAGCAATGATTGACTTGTTTATAGTGGATCTTCTAAACATATGGAGGGAAACAAGGAATCATTCATTAATATGTGTGAACATGACTCATCTCACAATGTGAAACTTGGGGATGAATATCAATACCCAATAAAAGGGAGTGGAGAAGCTTCATATAAGATTGACTCCATGAATTATTTGAAGATGAAAGATGTGCTATATGTTCTAGGAATGAATAAGAATCTTCTCTCCATTTCTGCACTAGATGAAAAATGGATAAGGGTTTCTTTCGTTGATGGCCAAGTTCTGATGTGTCCCATAGGAAAGGCAATAGAGTATGCAATAATGATTGCAGATGAAGACAAAGGTTTTTACAAGCTGAAGGGACATCCTGAACAAGCATTGGTTCATGAGTCAATTGAACCAAGTGAACTATGGCACAAAAGGATTTCACATGTGCACTATAGATCAATACCAATGGCAAGCAAAGTAGTCTCAGGACTGCTAGAGATCCAGGAAAAGCATGAAGGAATTTGCAAAGGACATTCACAAGGAAATAATTCGAAGAAGATATTTCTAAGCAGTGAGAGAAAGGATAAACGAATACTAGAGATAATACACTCTAATGTATGTGGAACCATGTCCTCTAGTTCATTAAGTGGGTATGTGTACTATGTTTCCTTTATAGATGATTTCTCAAGTAAGACTTGGACATATTTCTTGAAAGAGAAAAGTGAAGTTTTCAGTAAGTTCAAGGAATATAAATCCTTGGTCGAGAACCAAATTGATGGGAAGATCAATAATATGTGGTTAGACAATGGCGAAGGGTTCAGTTAGAAATAATTGAAGGAACTCTACAGACATTCTGGGATTAAGATGGAGTTGAGCAGTCCATACAATGCTCAACAGAATGGGGTTGTAGAACGAAAGAAGAAAAACATAATGGAGGAGACAAAATCTATGTTGCATGATCAAGATAATCCTATGCACCTTTCAGAAGAGGAAGAAATAACATATATGTATGTATAGAACCATGCTCCTCATCGAGTACTTGCTAATAAGATTCCTGAAGAGGATTTCTCAGGAGAGAAACCAAAATTTATCCATATGAGAATATTTGGCTTCCTGGTGTACATAAATATCCCAAAAGAGAAAAGGACCAAGATCTATCCTTCTAGGAAGAAGGGTATATTCGTATAATACAATGATACATAAAAGGCCTACCGTATATACTTCCCAAGATTCAAGAATATTGATATCAGTAGAGATGTAACCTTTGATGAAGACTTGACATACTTAAGATCCAGGAGGATACCCAATGAGGACGTTAGGGAACATGAAGAGATGAGATTCCAATATATCAAAATTGGAGAAGCGATTCCAAAGAACCATAGATCATGACATGACATAACCAAAAGAGTCAGCAGATACATTCCTTGATAAGGACTCCCATAAGAGGAAACTAGAATGTGCACGAGATCTCATATGAGAATCTAAAAGGTAAGGTGCTCTAGAGGGAATACATAGAGAGAGAAAAAAGAGAAAATCCCTATAATATCTATGTGGATCTGCTGTGTGACATCACTGACAAAGAGCCTTCCACCTATGAAGAAGCTATAAAAAATAAAGAATGGAAGTATGCGATGATCAAGGAATACTAGTCAATCATGAACAATGATGTCTGGGAGATAGCTCTGAGAGCGAAAAAGAAGTTTGATGTGAATTCAAAGTGGATCTAAAAGATAAAGCATGTTGCAGAAGGTAGCATCGATAAATATAATGATATATTAGTAGCACGCGGCTTCTCACAGAAAGAAGGCATATACTACGAAGAGACATTTGCACTCGTGGAAAGGTAAACTTCCATTATGACCATAATTCCTTTTGCAATAGTTATGAAATGGAAAATACACCAGATGGATGTAAAGACATATTTCTTGAATGGTGTAGTCAAGGAGGAAGTGTACATGGAACAACCACTGGGATTCGAGACACCTGATAGGAAGACCCATCTGTGCAAATTGAAGAAGGCATTGTATAGATTGAAACAAGCACCAAGGACATGGTACAATAGGATGGATAACTTCCTGAGGTGCTTGGAATTTACAAAGAGTAAAGCAGATTCCAACCTCTACATCAAGCTAGAATACATAAGACAAATGATACTCCTTCTATATGTTGATGATTTTTTTCTAATAGGCCAAGAGGAACTCAATAAAGATGCAAAGAGGAGACTTGTTATATAGAGGTCAAGATTAAAGACATGGGTATGATGAACTACTTATTAGGCATGGAGGTGTGTTAGAGTATGTATGGGATATTCCTTAGTCAAGGAAAATATGCAGTGAAGTTTCTGAAGAGATTTTGAATGATAGGATGCTAGGTAATGGAAACACCTATGGAATCTAACTTGAAGCTTCTGAGTGATGCTTCATCTAAGATGATCGATGCCATGATGTATCATCAGATGATTGGCTTATTGATGTATCTAATGAATACAGTACCATACATATTATTTTTGGTGAACACTATCATCCGGTTCTATATAGATCCAAGACATGTTCAACTGATTGTTGCAAAGCATATACTGAGGTACCTAAAAGGTATAGTGGATTATGGGCTCAAATATGATGAAAATTAGAAGATTAACCTACACAGTTATGTTTATTCAGATTGGGAATGTAGCACCACTGATAGGAAGATCACCTCAAGTTGTTTCTTTAGTTTGGGATCTGGGATGATCTTATGGTTCAGTAGGAAGAAATCATGTGTGGCGCTGAGTACAAGCGAGGAAGAGTATGTTGCTGCTTCATCAGCTAGTTGTAAGGTAGTGTGGCTTCAAAAGCTACTGTCTGACTTGTTTAATATCCAATTGGAATTGAATTGTATCTTTTGTGATAATAAGAGTCATGTGAATCTATTGGAAAATCCTTTGCTCCATGACAAGTTGAAGCACATCAAGATCAAGTTCCACTATACCAAGGATATGGTGCAGAGAGGAGCAATGAAGCTCAGATACATGGAAATGGATGAGCAGATAACCAATGTGTTAACCAATCCTATTGCGAGAGTGAAGTTTGAGTACTTCAAAGAAATACTTGGTGTGATCCAGATCAATATCCCTTGAAAGAGGGAGTGATGTCTTCTAGCATAGCTAGAGAGACAGGTTGTCTAAGCGTAAAATCCTGATGAAGTTCATAGTTTTATCATACGTAATCATCCCTGTAGGTTGTCCTTGGATGTAATCAGTCCCAAAAAATATTGCAAGTTACCCTTGGATGTAATCAATCTTGATATTTTATAGAAGCATAATATCTCACATGGGAAATGAGATAGGTCATCCGAGCAGGAAAATTCCTAGTGCAGGAGGATGCTCAGACATAATCAGTCCTATAGTTTTTCCTTGTATGTAATTAGTCCTGGCAAATTTCATAGGCTATCCTTTGACGTAATCAATCCTAATACGGGTTATCCAAATGTAAACATGAGACCTGGTGTGGTATAGAGGTTATTAAGATGTAATAAGTCTTGTGGGTTTTTTTAGTGTAAAAATGAGACCTGGCGTGGTACGTAGGTTACCTTAGATGTAATAAACCATGAAGGTTATCTGAACAGAAAATATCTTGTATGCAGGTTAACCTATAACATAAAAGTATTGATGTTGCAGGTTGTTTGGTCGTAATCAATCCTTACATATATATCTATATATGTGTTTTCTCATGTTGAGATGATAAGGTCACAAAGCACATGAAGTGCACCTAGGCGGTTCTCTAATAGAATGCAGGTTGACCATGGATGCTTTATGTGTTTTTTTTTGTTTTGTGTAGGACAAAAAGAGACGATCTGGATATGATGAGATGAAGGTAGAAGACATAAGTTATTTTTGTGGCAATTTAAAGAAGCTCCTAGATAGTTCCTACGTGATGGCTTGCTCGATATGTGATGAGACTTGGTAGAGGACTAGGCCTACATCCAGCATGAAAAAAGGGTTGGATATGTAAAAAATTCCGATGACAGATAGAATTTTTAGATGATCAATAATAATATTATGATGGAAAAAAATATGATGATGACTCTATGACTCCATGATTATGACTCCACGATGAATACTTTACCAGTGTCTTGATGACAATGAAGAGAGAGAATACATTCCGAGTTAAGAGGGAGTGTTGATGTATTTATAACTTTGGAAAACATTCTAATGTATATCATCTTTGTATGTTGTTCTACCCCCATTGGGTATGTGTTTAACCCCTTGTGAGATTTCTTAGTTGTGTCTAGACCTTGAGGTACAACCTATGTTGTAATTCAGGGAAATAGTCCCCAATATAGCACCATGTAATTTTTATTTGGAGTCTTTTTTGGATAAGTCATCCCTGTTAGGGAACACAAGTGGCCCCAAGTCTTATATTTGGTTAGTCACTTAAAAGGTATAAATAGGGAGCCCCCCCCCCTGCCCCTCATCTATACACACCTCACACTCTCAAGTTCACATGAGAGAGAAAGAGAGACAAATGGAGGAGAGATAAATAGTTACTAAATACTTCTTATTACTTATTTTGATCATCTTACTATTTTGAAGATGTTTACAGGGTTTTCTCCTTTATGGTTTCCATGGTGAATATCTTTGTGTCTTGCGTATCTCTTTTATCTTATGCATCTAGTTGTACATGTTATTCTTTTAGACATAGATCCCAATCAAGCTAATAATATATAGAAAAGATAACAGAGTATACTATGATGTCATCCATATATACTACTACAAACTTATACTTTTCTTTAGAAAATTTAATATCCATTTCCCTTTGAATGATTTATACTGCATTCATCAACCCAAACGGAGTCTTAACATACATAAAAGTTCCCCAGGGTGTTGTAAGTGTTTTTTTCTCCTGATCTTATGGGTGAACATTTATCTGATTGTGTCCTGAAAATGCATCCATTATAGAGATTCTATATGCACCCACATATTTGTGCAAAATATGATCCATCTTTGGTAAAGGATAATTATCTTTCAAGGAAACTTTATTCAAATTCCTGAAATCAACACACAATCGTTTTTACAGGAACTAATTTTTCCACCCACTTTGAAAACCTAAGTGTGACAATTATTTTGACATTCAAAAACTCTTTTTACCTCTTTTTCAATAAAAGGAAGCAACATGGGGTTTAATCTCCTAAGTTTCTTTCTGAAATGTTTTTCACCTAGTTTTATTGGAATTGTATGTTGTATGATGGATGTATCATACTCCTTTAAGTCTTCATAACGCAATGCCAAAAAATAAGAGAATTTTTTCATTAACTTTACATACTTATTATTTTCCTCTGTTGGAAAGGATTTCAAAAGCTTTATTATTTTACGTTGGTCCTCTATTCCAATATTCTAATCCTGAATTTCATCTTAATGGGGCTGTACTTTGGGATTTTTTGCTACATCATTTCTATCAAACAAATTTTCTAAAGGTATTAGTCCTTTTGGAATAAAGTTACTTTTAATATGAATAATTTCCTTACCACTAATCAGACCTTTCATTTTTCTCTATCCCTTATCTCCAACTGCAGATCCTTCATCTCCTTCACCATCTTCTAGATTCTGATTCCCTCCATCATAAATTGTATTAGAAAATTCATCTGACATTTATAAAAATATTTTAATTTGTAAACAATCCTTAAAAACTTTCCAATATTTGGAATTATCAATAATGGAAGGTCTATTTACAACTTCAATTTTATATTTCCTATTCGAATAAATAAGAATTTTGAAATTTCCAGCAGCAGAAGCTAAAGAATCTGATATCTTCTTATGCAGTATAGGAATCACCATCATTCTATGCTCATTGAAAAAATTCCCTAACATATCCTAGAATTCATTCCTATATTCTCTCATCCTATGGTTCTTGGTTTGATACTTTCTATTTACTTGATTAATGACCAACTTTGAATCTCCATATACATCAATCCTATTTTCCTTCAAATATAAAAGTGAGGCTTCATATTCAACTACATTATTTGTACATTCAAAATTTAACTTAAAAGGATAAAATTTGAATTCTCTATTTAGAGAAATGATCCAGACACCTACACCAACCCCCTCCTTATTGATCCATCAAAATACATACACCATACTCCTTCAACTCTGTTTTTTTGTTCAAGTGATTCTTGTATTTTGGAAAAGTATTTATCCTCTTTCTCCTTGTGAAACACTGGTAAATCTTCTTCAAAATGGAAATCATTATAGAAAATAGAAGATCCTAAATAACTGTCTACTACATATATGGGATGATTTTCAGGTTTTTCTTGAATGCTAACCACATAGGCAAGCCTATTTTCTTTGTACAACTTTATTTGTTCACCAAAAAGTGGGATTGTTTCATAGGACATGTCCATCTACAAGTTTCCTTTCATCTTTGAAGCCCAATATCTAGACAACAACATGCGAAAATTTGGGGTAGTATCAACAACCACTACATCCATGATTATACTCTTAGATGGAATCTGGGCAAGAGTAACTACTAAATACTTAATTAACTCAAAACATTTAACATTTTTAGAGTCAAATGATAGTAAATATTTATATGTCCTTGTAATTTTCAATTCCAAACTTTCAACTACAACTCTTAGCATCAAATTATGTGAAGCACCCAAATAAAGCATAACATTGTGAATGAGTGTATCATGGACATTCAAACTCACATAGAATGGTGGAACATATTCTTCATTACTATCTTCTATCCTGGGACCAAGAACAATAGTTGGGGAATCATCATTCAGTTCCAATATACCAGGATGGCATTCTCCTTTAGTTCTAACCATTTTAGTGATCTTTTCTCTATATTAATTATTCCTCAACAATTCATTGAAAGTGATAGAAATTTTGATTTTTAAAATTTCATTTTGTAAACAGAACGGAGAGATTATTTTATCATTTTCTTTTGATATTTATTAAATTTTTTCTATGGTTTTCTTTAAAACATCTTATTTTTTTATTTATTTATTTTGTTGAGTATTAGAAGGATGATTTGGAGGGAGCCTTCCTTTAATTGCAACTGCATCCCTATTTATCAAGTTCAATTTTATTAGAAGATCATTTACAACATTTTGATATCCTCTGTGATATTTTTATGTCTCCAATTAAAAAGAATTACAACCTTCCTCTTAAGAAAAGATATTATGATATTCTTTTGTAAGATATATTTCAGAATCAACAATATCAAAATTATGCATTTCATTATCCAAAGGGTCAACTTCTTCTCATTCCTCAACATAGTTTTATGGGAAAGGAGGTCTCACCTGTCGATCTTCTGTATTTCTTGGATTCCTCTAATCTCTTTGTCTAATATGTGGGGGAGTAGGTCTCATAAAATTAGGATTCCTAATATGTGGCTCATTTCGATCTCTGTTCTGATGCCTATTGTCTAGGTCCCATCTATCCATAAGCCTCTCCATGGTTCTCATTATGATATAAAAATTTGCATCTATTGAAGAAGAGGTTGAACCTTAATTTTATTCCCTAGGCTTTCTCCTATCCGTCTTAAGATTTTGTTTTATTTTTCTAGAAGCCATTAAATTTACCTCCACTTCTAATGCATCTTTAAACATAACAGGTGAATTAGTTGATTTTCTTTCTCCTAATAATAAATCAAAGTCACTTTCAAAACAATCAACATAATTTAGCTTAACAAATCCTACCAAGGGTTTTATATAAGCAGGATTTGAATTATACATCCTCATGAATCTACTAGAAAACTCATGTACATGTTCAAAGTTTCCCTTTTTAATATTATTATATTGTGCCAAAATTTGTAACAGATTATTTTTGTCTTCCCATCTATCAATAAAAAGAGTTTGAAATCCATCAAAATCAAGAATAGATCTTGCATGGAGATCTTTAAACCATTTATCTTCATCCCCATACAAAATTTGGGCAAATAATCTCATATTGGCATCATCATAGTCCACTTCCTCAAGTTCAATAAAATCATTCAATTTGTCTACATGCTGTTGAGCTGTCAAGTTCCCCCCTCCACCATACATTGTGATTCTTTGAGCATAGTTTTGTTGGAGATGATGCAAAGAAACAAGTAAAGAAAGTGGAGAAAACCTAGTAGCCATAACTCTAGGAGAGTTTTGAACAATACTATTAACTTATGGATGACGGTTTTATATTATTGGCTCTTTTTTTTTTTTAGTTTTTTGTAAGTTTTTGCAAAGAGAATCTAGGAGGTAAGACTAAAATCTATTTTGATCAACCACAATTCACCTTCAATTAGTTTTGGAATTTTATTTTAACATGATTGTTCAAACTTTATATCAAAATCAAGATCCTGAAGACTTTAAATTTCTTCTTGATATAAAGAAAAAAAGACCTTTTCAATTGAGAAGTACCTTACTGATATTTCCCTTTTCCTTTCCTAAGGATACTTTCTGGATCTTCCACAACATATAAAGGTTCACAATGAGGATTACCTCTTAAATGAACTCTTATGAAAGCTAGTATTCACTCTTCAAGCCATATTTCTTTAATTTCAATATCGATTCACGAAGGAAAAAATACAACCAACTTCAAATACAAGAACTCATGTTTTCCCACATAAATTCTACTTCTCTTGAAAACTATCATTTTTTCCATGGAATATTTGAACTCTCCTTCCATGGTAAGGACACGAAGATGTTATCACTTAGAACTCACCCATTGGTTGTGGACGTATAATTCCAAGGTAACCTTACAAACCAACCTTTAGGAGGAAAGTTGGCTTCTTTCCTACCAGAGAGGGATCTCTCAACAAATAAATACAATGGATATAGATATTCTTAAAGAAAAACGTTTTAATTATGGATAAAACAAGAGGGAATCGTTGGGAATGAAGTCAAAATCATGAGTTATTATAAATGATAGTGATTTTCAACAAGATTTTTTCACATAGGCATGATAGTTGCTCTTTGTAGTCAAGTTCTTGATTGTCCAATGGTAAGGGGGGGAAATGAATAATATGTTAATATGGGCATCAAAGATGATTCCAATATTAACTTTAGAAGAATCTTTGTTTGTGAATACTTGAAATCAATGAGTCAAAGAAATTTATGGATTCTAATTCAATATAAACTTATTCAAGCATGAAAGACAACACAATGGAAAAGGATAACAAGAAACTACATTCACATGAGAAAAATATAGCATAAGCTATATAACAACAACACAAGAATATCTTATATGGAAAACTATTGATTGTCTCTGCAAATTTTATTGACTTCAAATTCTCAATTACAAAATGAGTTTCACTCTCATGGGTTCCAACCCCAATTACATTACACAAAATGCTTGTATTCATCAAAATTCTCCTTGATTTTGTACCTAACTAACTACATTCTTAAAAATAGGCTTCTTGTAATTGCCTTATAACATATATCACATAACTTAATAAACTAAACCTTCCTAAACACTAGAAAAATATTTAACTTTAAATCTTTAATTCCACTTTGAGGTGGCTATTGATATGTCTACAACTTCAAGATTTGAAATGAAAATATTCATTGATGTAGTATATATTTCATTTTTGCAAAATTTTCAATGGTATGCCATTGGTATCTAGATGGGACTTCAATATTTTCCATGTATTTATCCAATTCCCTTAGGTCCACATGATCTACATAGGAATTAGGTGTAAACATGGCACCGATCATCTTGAATGAGTCCACTATTTCAAAGTCCATAGCTAATTTATCAACTATAACTTTTCCTGACAGAGTCTGATTCATATATTCAAATTTTTTATGATCCAATATAGCTTTAAATAGTAAATCATGATATTCATGTTGAGATATGAGCTTTCCATTCTCATCCAAAAAAAAAGGTAGACATTTTGTAAATAATTCTATGAATAAACCCTTAAAGGAGTTGTTGCAACATCTGGTTTTCCTTTTCCTGGATACTTTCAATGTGATGATGTTTCCAAAATACCTTCTTTTTCCAAGTTATGAATGCAATTCTATCCTTTATACTCATTGTTTTTAACTCTTCTTCAGACAAATTATTATGAAAATTTATAGTGTTTTGAGTTGTATCTGCTAGTTTCCTATCCAATCCTTATTTTACAGTTGTACAACTTTGTCTTTCCATGCTGATTACCACCTCTTTGTCTTTGATATAATTCAAATAAGTTTTCATTGTTGTAAATTATGTAAAATAATATATGAAATAAGATACATTTCACCTTGTACCAGTAACTACCCTAAAAATTTCTATTCTAACTTCTCATTCTTATAAAGGAGTTCTTTACTCTTATTCTCAGAAAAAAAATCCTTCTTCCTTTTTCCCTTATTATTTTAGAAAGTATTTGGTTTTATATTTTCAAACCCTTTATTTATTCATCCCTCAAACTGAATTTTGACATAGCTTGAAGAATGGATTCAATGCTTGTCTATGTACTTAGCTGACCTGTTTCTACCTGTTTATTCGTTTCTTTCTCCTCCCTTTCCTTTTCTAGAACTAATTGATTCTCATTTTAAACATCATTTTTGGAAATAAGGAAAGCTCTTTCCTTATCCCATTAGCCTTGTTATTTAGCAAGTTTTAACGATTTATAGCAATTATTTTCCATCTCTAACAATGTCAACTCTTAATATTGGATCAACTAGGTGGCTGGAATATTTAGCTTTATATTTAGTAGTTGGATAGTTTTTTCTTTCTTGCATAAGATATTATTTGTAGCTTGTCCTCTATATGGATCACTACTCATAGCCAGTAGATCACCCTGAATCTTCTTGATTTGTTATTGATGTCTTATTTCCCACTTTTTCTTGCTTCAATTAACTCTCCAACCTTGAAACTGTAGATTGTAACTTTGAAACCTTTAATGTTTCTTTCATCAAATCAATATAGATTACTTGCTCGATTTGCTTATTCAAATGAATATTATCAGGTACTAGGATTTTCTAGAAATTGAGTCTCATTTTTGAAACTCTGTTCTAGGTTTCCATTTCCAATTTCAGTGTGTTTTTCACATGGTCCTTCACAGTAACCAAGGAAATATCCTTATCTGAGACGTCTCTTACTTTAGAATAAAGATTAAAATATTTTTTTTAAGAAAATTTTTTATTCAATACATTTCTAGCATATAAGTCACTTCTTGATTTGTATTTATTACTAGATCCACCCTATTATACTTCTGCAAAGTTGTATTCCAGAATCTAAAAATATGGGACCTAGACTTTTTCTTTCATCGTCTTGCTTCAACCTTCAACCATTCCTTTCTATGGATCTATATTTTTCCTTTTTTCTACTTCTGAATCATCATCTTCAACTTCAGAAATATCTGAGAAACTCCTCTTTCCAGTCATCTCAATTTTGCTAGGAGTTGATATAATCAATGTTGCTGATTTCATTTTGGTAGGTGGATTTTCCTGTAGGATCTCTGAATTCTCCACATATGATTGGTATTCCATTAAGTTATCTCTTTGAGACAACCCCTCTATTTCTTGATTATCAAATGATTTGTTTTTTTTTGCCACCTCCTCTGTGATATGGTGTGTTGTGGATCATAGTTGATTTTGGTGGATTTCATGAAATTCATATATTGTAGTAAGCCTTCAACTACTAGAAGATCACCTTTATTTTTTATAAAAAAGGGACCTAACTTCAAAGGAAATTTAATCTCAAAGGAATTCCTAAATTTCTAACACTGTTCATTTTACACAATAATATTTTTCTTTATAAATTCCAAGGCATGACTTATCGCTCATGAACAAAACCATAAAATCTCATAATGGTATGTTCCTTCAATGTTGATGTATTTGTAACATTGAAAGATATTCTAATTTATATTATCATTGTATGTTATTGTACCCCAATTGGAGATGTGTTTAACTGCTTGTGTGATGTCTTTATTGTGTATATACCTTGAGGTACAACCTTCGTTGTAAGTCGGGGAAATATTCCCCATTGTAACATCATGTAATGTGTATTTGGAGTCTTTCTAGGAGAAGTTGGCCCTATTAATGAAAAAATTCGTCCCTAGTCATGTAAAAGGTCGGTCACTTGAAGGGTATAAATAGGGAGGTGCTCTCCCTCATTTATACACACCTCAACTCACTCGTGTTCACATGAGAGAGAGAGACACAATGGAGGAGAGATAGATAGCTGCTGAATACTTTTTATTACTGGGTTTGATCATCTTATGACACAGTATTTGTGACTATAGTATTCAAAGGAAGTGTGTGGGGTTTTCTCCTTTATGGTTTCCTTAGTGAAAATATTTGTGTCTTAATGTATCTGTTATATCTTATGCATCTTGTTGTACTTGTTATTATTTTAGACAGAGATCCTAATTAAGCTAATAAGATCTAAAAAAATAACATGGGATGAGCACCTCTCTAAAAGAAGTCACTGTGTAGCAGTTAAAACTAGGGCTTCCTATTTCAAGGTGTTCTCTCCACATATCATCAAGAAAAGAAGGCTAGGATAACTTGCCTCAGTAGGGCGCATCTTTTGGTGGAATCAATTTCAGATTTGAATAATTTTTAATTTTTACCTTGTCACTGGTGCTAAAAGAAACTAAGGAATCATGTTTCACAGGCTTCCCACCCTAGTCTCTAGAAAGTGACCTTGCTGAGCAAATCGCCTCAAGTAGGAACATCTTTATGTCCAAAAAAAATTCCTAAACTTCAATTTTGGAAAATTAGGGTTTATCTAACCAACCCTAGGTCATCCAACTCCAAAACCAGGTCGAACACCTCAAATTGGTAAGATCTAAATCTTTGTTATTTCCATTTGAGGTTCTCATTTAAAAATATGACTCATCATACTCATCTTGAGGAAAATATTGGAGGGGTTGATACTTTCCAAGCATGGAAGTACAAAATTTCCTTGATCATTGAAGACAATGACTTGGATCAGTACATCATTGAAGAGGTTCTAGAAATAGAGGGAAATGAGGCTAAGGATGCAAATAAGAGGAGAATGGAGAAGGATAAGAGAATCATTTCATATTATATTAAGGATCATCTCATCCCCCATGTGTCTTCATTCAAGACACCGAAGGAATTATATGATGTTTTGACAAATATGTTCGAAGGAAATAACATAAACTAGAAGATGACTTTGAGGAACCAGTTGAAGAATGTGAAGATACAAAACTTTGAGAGTCTATAGTCTTACTTCACAAGGGATGCTCAAATCAAATAAAAACTTGAAGCAGTTAAAGAGAATGTCAAAGAAGGAGATATTGTAATGACTACCTTGAATGGTCTCCCTCTCATTAATTCAAGGAATATATGCAAGAAGGAGGTTGATCTATTTCAACAGACTCTAAGAAGAATGTGCACAAGAAGAAGCTCGAGTTGTGACAAGAGAATATAAGATGGGATAAGTTTAAGATCAATATCTCATAGCTCATGCCATGAAGAAATTTAAGAAGAAGGAGAAGAAGGATAAATTTCATCATAACAAGAAGAAGGAGAAGAAATAAAACAATACCAAGAGAGATCCTTCCAATGTTTGCTTCTATACTTGTGATGAAAAGGGACATGTTGCAAGAGACTGTTACATCAAGAAAATAGACACCATGCTAATAGTGTCGAAGACGATGAACCAACAAACAAAAGATTCAGAATAAGGATGATTCAGATGAAGAGTATGTGCTAATATGGGAACTTATTGGCATTATCTCACATAGAAGAAATAATTGGCTTGTGGATAGTGGAGATTCTAAACACATGAAGAGATATATGGAATCATTCACTAATATTTTTGAACATGAGTCACCAAACAAGGTGAAACTTGGGGATGATTACCAATCCCCATAAAAGGGAGTGGAGTAGCTTCATACAAGATGAAGGATGTGCTATATGTTCCAAGATTGAAGAAGAATATTCTATCCATATTTGTATTATATGAAAGGTTATGAGAGTTTCATTTGTCGATGGGAAAGTTCTTATGTGGCCCAAAGGGAAGACAATAGATGCTGTAACAATGATTGGAGAACAAGATGGAGGCTACTAATGGCAATCAAATCAGTTTATGGACTACAAGAGATCCAAGAAAAACATGAAGGATTTGCAAAGGATGTGCACAAGGAAAGAATGAAAAGAAGGCATTTCCTAGTAGTGAGAGAAAGTCCATAGGATTACTAAAGATAGTACACTCGGATGTATGCAGACCCATATCTTCTATCTCATTAAGCAGGTATGTGTACTATGTTTCCTTTATAGATGATTTCTCACGTAATTCTTGGATATATTTATTGATAGGGAAAAATGAAGTTTTCAGTAAGATCAATGAATATACATCCTTGGCTGAGAACCAAAACGATAGGAGTATCAAGACTCTACAGTTAGATAATGGCGGGTAATTCACATCAGAAGAATTCAAGGAACTTTGTAGAGAGGACGATATTAAGAGGGAGTTGAGTGCTCCATACAATCCTCAATAGAATGGGGTTGCGGGATGAAAAAATTGAACCATCATGGAAGTGTAGCTAGGAATTTTGCAACTCCTACACACGGGATTTGTTCCTCTAGTCTGAATGGTTCAGATCTAGAACAAATGGCACATGACAAGATTGGAAGACATTCCCTAGAAGGGGTGGAGCTATGGAATTAGGCCTCTTTGATGTAATAGTATCATTGTTTACTGTAAAGATGATCCTTCATGGATGTACCTACATAATCACAAGAGAAACAACAAACAAGATCAAAGAGAACCAGAATATAATCCAGTATTCTAAATTGATGACTAACGAATTCAATAATAAAACATATGATAATGACACAATATATTTCATGGGAAAGGAACCAATTTTGCATTATATAATAGAGAAAAATCTTACAACCTATTCCTTAGTGTCAATGTACTCCATAAAGCCAACATCTCATCCCCAATAGCTCCAACTTGCTCCCTCAAGCTCACTTAACTGATATAGGCCAGAATATCAAAGAAACAACATAACTTTACTCTCTCCTCAACCATAGAGAATGATCCTACTTTTATAGGCTTGGGATGGATAGAGATGGTTGAGAATTTGGTGGGTAAGGTGGCCATGAAGCCTTCTTTCGAGAAGATTCATGAGAACCTCTCTTTTCCACTTTTTGCCAAGGGCACTGATTCTTCCTCACTGAGATAGAGCAGTGAAAGGGAAAAACTGCACATTGATCAAAGGGTAAAGGTGGTGCCAACACTTACTTTCATTGCATTACAGGTGATGCTAAAGAAGGTACCTCTTTTTTATTAAAGGGTAGAAGCAGTGCTAGATTTTCACATATAAATTTGATGTCTCGACCAATATTGTTATTTCAAAATTTGGGATTGAGGGAAATACTAAAGTTTGGGATCTCATCACATGTTGATGAATAGATTTAGGTGTAACAGAATGCCCCCCAAACCATAAGGCTATTGTTGGGGCGCGCACCCTAATGGTCCTTAGGATGGGTAACTCCGCAAAGTTACAGGAGATTGTAAGCGGAGCCTTGACTCAAAATAGTCTTAGGGGTGTCGGGGTTGAGTAAAAAACTTATTTTGTAATAAACCCATGGTTTAAGTCCAGGGTTTAGGGTTCGGGGTGCCCATGGTTTAAGCCCATGGTTTTGTAATATGTGCGCTGTATAAATATGCACTCTTGTAAAGAAGTAAGGTTAGGCTTTTTGTTTAAGATGAATTGATGCAAAGCTAAGGTTATTTTGTAAGAAAAGGTTAAGTCCCAGCTGTGTGCGTGGACGACCTCTGGAGCTGTGTGCACAGAGGGTTTTTGGGTGATTAAGGAAATCTGCAGCTGTGTGCGCGGCTTTAAGGACTTGAAGGGATCTGCAGCTGAGTGCGCAGATCAGAACTGTGGTTTTTTTAGAAAGTTGAATAAAACACAGTTCTGTGGATGTAACCCCTACACTGGGGGTGAACCACATTATATCTTGTGTCGTGGTTCTGTGTGCTGTTTTTATTGTGTTATTTCATGCATTAATATATCTATATCTGATAAGTAAAGGGTTGTGCAAGGCACTGTTTGTTTATCTAACCATGAAGCTAAATAAGTGAATGTTAAGCTCTGTGATTTATATTTATAATCTGTTAAAAGATAAAGGTACAGTAATATCCCTCTTCTGCTTGTAGAAACCTGGTTCTGCGGAACCCCATAGCTGTTTCGGGTGAGACTGCAACCTATTCGCAGGTTGTTGTCGAAAGGGCCAACACTGTGGGTCTTTTGTTGGTGTGAAGTTAAAGGTATAAAACCCGGATCTACCCTATTGCCCAACAAATTGGTTCCGTTGCCGGTTGAACTCAGTATCTGATCAAGAGGGGTTTACGTCATACATCGATGGCTATGTTCTGGAGACCCTCTGTGAAGGAAATCGGTGATTGGCTTGACGAGTCTTATCTTAAATTCGCTGCGCAAGAGAACAAAGATCCGTGTCGCAGTGCAAACGACTTTTTACAAAAGTATGTTTTTTGTGATGTTTATGAGATTTTCTTTGGTAGTATCCACATAGAGTTACACCAGTGGTTATCCAGGTTAACAAAGAGAAGAACAAACTTCCAAGAACGTCAGTTTCCTACTTGGACCCTCGCAAGAATTAACATACTAAAAAGGGTGAACAACGAGATATCCCGCGTTGTTGATTTCTGGACAACATGAACCTTGGAAGCATTTGTGATGGAGTTCGCCATTGACACGAGTACTTCCTTTAGTGAAGCTAAGCGACAGTTTTTCAACAGACCAAGGGGTAAGTTTTTGAATTCATTTAGTTTGAGAATTAAAATGCTATTGGTTGAAAAAGGTATCTTGCTCATTGAATCAGACTGTTAGAGTTAGTTTTACTAACCTATGTTTGCAAGTGAAAATACCTTCAATGAGCAAACTGGTTTGCTGTAAAGTGGAAAAAGGTACAAGAGATATTTTGGATCCTATTCCCAGGGTCAGCATACCGAGTATTCCCCTGTAAGTCCCACCGATTTAGAACCCGAAGAAACCCCTTCTGTTGGAAACCCTCCGGTAACCCTGCAGCGAAGACCTATTATCCCTGAGAACATGTCGTAGTCTGAAAGTCACCCTAGCCCGAGTATTCCTGTCATAGGTCAGTCTACCCCAATAAGTTCCCCCCCTCCTACTTCCAGTCCCCCTCCATCCCCCCCTAGATCCACTATGGCCCATATGCATGATGACATTAAGCTACCTGTTTTCAAAGGAACTGGATCCGAGGATCCAGAGCAGTTCTAGTTTTTATGTGAAGCAGTGTGGACTGCTAAGTCCATTACGGATCAAGATACAAAAAGAGCGCAGCTGGTTACTTCTTTCAGAGATCATGCTCTGACCTGGTTCATGAAGTTCTCCAGCACTCAGAACCATGCATTTCCTGATATAAAAGAAGCAATGATAAAGGAATTCAAGAAGCCAAAATCCGAGTCGCAGTGTATTACTGAATTGAAAGAGATTCAGCAGAGGCATGGAGAGTTAGTATGGGAATTTGATCAAAGATTCAAAGTTCTGCTAGACCAAGTCCGTTTTACCATTGGACCTGCGCAGCACAAGAAATGGTTCATTGCAGCGTTGCTACTGCATATCTGAACCCCACTCATGCAACAGAAGGTTGCTGACCAGCAGGAGGCTCTGGAAATTGCGATGCAGCTTGAAACCGCCCCTGTCACAGACAACTCTGGTATTGCTCAAATCCAAGCACAGTTGGATGCGATGGCTCTGGAGCTTCGAGATATGAAACAAGGAAAAACTGGTCATGAAGTGGTTTGGTGTACACAATGTCACACAGAAGGTCATGCCAAGGAACACTATCCTGTGGTAAGAAGTTACCCGAATATTGGTGCGCCAAACCCGTTTACCCTGCAAGTTCTTTATTGTGAGCTTTGCAGAGCAATAGGGAAGCATCGACCTGAAGACTACTATCTGCTACAGAGGTATGGACACGTACCTATTAACCCCTATTGTAAATTATGTAAGTCCGTAGGACATAATGAAGAGGAGTGTCACAGTTATGACCTCATGAGAGAATGCACCTACGATGCCTATTAGGTACAAAATGAGGGACCGAGCAATTATGGCTATGGCTACCGGGGTGATGCATCAGGTAGAGGTGCTTTTGGAGGTCGTGGTCGTGGTAGTATGGCTGGCAGAGGACATGGTCAGGTGGTGTGTTATAACTGTAACCAGACCGGACATCTGGCTCGTGACTGTCAAAACCCCACTACGACATGTTGGTATTGCCGGGAAGTAGATCATGTGATCGAGCAGTGCCCAAAGTTGATAGCTAAGATTCAGGAAAGAAATAGTGCCCCTACTCAGAACATTCAGATGATTTTCGTCCAGCAAAGACCTGCCCCAGCCATTAATGTTGTTACCCGGAGTGGAGCTATGATGCACATAGAGAATAAGGAGAAACAACCTGATGAGGGTTGCGTTCGCAAGGCTCCAGAGAAAGACCCAACAATTGCTATCGAAAGAGAACAAGAGACAGTCATGGAAACCAAGCATGATTTTGTTGATCCTAGTACAGCAGTAGTATTCATGCAGCAACATCAGCAGGAGTCGCAGCTATAAGAATCTTTGATGGATAAAGTAAGTACACTATCCTCCTTTTTACAGAGCTATATGAAACTCTTAAGGAATCAAAATGCTTTAAAGGAGTTGCAAAAAGTTCTTGCTTTCTGTGAACCTTAGAGAAGAGTTGATAAGGAGAAAATTGTTAATCGTGTCCGAAGAACTGGTAGGGAAATGAGATTGAATGCCCAGATAGGAGAGTATGATATGACTGATGTTATTTTGGATCTAGGATCATAGGTAAATGTCCTAACCAAGTAGACCTGGGAACAAATGGGAAAACCTACCCTTGATTGGTCCCCTATACAGTTGAGATTAGCCAATCAGTAGAGGATTGTGCCCCTAGGACGATTTCCTAATGTTCCAGTAGATATTGATGGAGTCTGTACTGTAGCAGACTTTGAAGTTATTGAAATCATTGACGACAGCAATCCCTATCCAACCGTGTTAGGTATTGAGTGGGAAATGGAAAATGATGTAGTTATTAACCTTAAGAAGAGACAAATGGCTTTCGAAGCGAAAGATTTGTGAGTCATAGTCCCATTGGATCCCTCTCAAGGACAAAGGTACACAGAACCCCTCTGAGATGAAGATCAGGATGTGTTGGACCATATCTACAATATCACAGCGAAGGAAGAAGATTATGTTGATCCTAATGCTGAAGGTATTATGGATTGGCAATATGACAGTTCTTGTATGACGGATTCAGATGATGGTCTAGAGAATTGGCAGAACAGATTGTGTGAGATACATGGCCACTATTGTGCAAGAATTACCAAGTCTCTTAGATGGCTTGGCTCGCAGGAAAGACCCTTAGATGTTTTTGATGGTTCGATAGACCCAGAAGAGTTTATTGAACAATTCTTAGCCCAGATACCAGACTCATAGAAAATGGAGACTTTGGATTCAGCATTCAGAGCCATAGCAGCCAGATGGTGGAATGGTCACAAACAGTACATTCACAGTTGGGAAGTTTTCCAACAGTCCCTTAGCCTGAGATTCATGGATCGACCACAGGAAGTCTAGAGCAGATTTAATGGTAAGACTAACCCTCAGAAGCATTTGGAGCAATGTTACAAATCCTGGAAGCATGTACCTTGTACAGAGTGGGTGCATAGGTTTGTGCATACCTCGGATCCTATTGCAAAGAATTGGTATGCGGAGGTCGAGCTTCGTCGGGGTACTGTAAGTTGGGATACTATTATTGACAGTTTTGTATTGACATTTTCTACTAATGAGGTTTGCCCTGCTCTAGAAGTATCTATTAGGTTGATCCATACTAAGGTGTTTGATGATCAAGAGATAGCAGAATACCAACTGGATTGGAAGGCACAATAAGCTAATGCAGTCGAATGTTATAACCTCGCAATTGACGAGGATGACAATCCGCGCAACATTGATATTCCGGAGTCAGAATGCCACTGCGAAGTTCATGGACCTGCAGTCGAAGTTCCTAAGGTGACACAACCCTTGAAGACACGGACCGTAAAAATTGGCTCAGAAGAACAGCCTAAGCATGCTACCATTGGAGATTATTGGGACGACGAAATGGTAAGCAAAGTGACCCAACTTCTCCATGAATATCAGGACCTATTTCCCAAAAAAAATTTAGAGATGAAAGGTATCCTGGGTGATATAGGAGTCATAAAGATCCCCTTGAAACCTGATGCGAAGCCTATGAAACAATGTCCTTATAGGTTAAACCCTAAGTACAAGGAAAAAGTTAGGATGGAGATGGTTAAGATGCTTGCTACAGGAATTATTGAGCCTGTTGAGGAATCTGAGTGGGTCAGTCCTATGGTCGTGCAAGAGAAGAAGATTAAGGGTGAAATCTACATCTGTGTTGATTTAAGGAAGCTGAATGATGCTTTTCCACGTGATCCTTTCCCCACACCTTTCACGGATGAAGTGTTAGACAATGTTGGGGCTCAAGAAGTGTACTCTTTTACTGATGGATTTTCAGGTTACCATCAGATCATAATTACTCCAGAGGATTGACATAAGACAACCTTTGCTATAGAAATGGGATCCTTTCAGTATACAGTTATGCCCTTTGGATTGAAGAATGCACCTACTATATTTTCTAGAGTAGTCATCTCTTCCTTTAAGGAATATATACACAAATTATTAGAAGTTTACTTTGATGATTGGACTATCTTTGGGCTACTAAAAGACCATATAACTAGTTTAATACTTATGCTGGATAAATGTCGACAGCACCAGATTTCCTTGAACTTGAAAAAGCATCTCTTTTGTGCACCTTTTGGGATTCTGCTAGGTCACATTGTATGTAAACAAGGCTTGATGATGGATCCGGCGAAGATAGCTATTATTGTGAACCTGCCACCTCCAACATCTGTTAGACAACTTCGCACTACACTTGGTCATACTGGATATTACAGAAAATTTATTAAAGGGTATGCTTAGATTACTGCTCCGATGGAAAAGCAGATGAAGAAAGATATTAAGTTCGAATGGACACCTGAGTGTCAAGCAAGCTTGGATATTCTGAAGGAAAAGATGGTAACTGCTCCCATCTTAGTATTCCCCGACTGGAATAAGGAATTCCATGTGCATGTCGATGCATCCTCCATTTCTCTGGGTATAGTATTGGCCCAGTCAGGTGAACGTAATATTGATCACCCCATTTCTTTTGCAAGTAGGAAATTGTCCACAGCAGAGAAAAATTATACTATGACAGAATGAGAAGGTCTAGCTATGGTGTATGCATTGCAGAAGTTTCGACATTATCTGTTAGGCTCTCATTTTAAGATGTTTACTGACCGTTCTGCTTTGAAGTATTTGGTTAACAAGCTTGTGCTAGGTGGAAGGATATGTAGATGGCTGCTTCTGTTTTAGGAATATGACTTTGATATCATAGTCAATCCAGGAAGACTGAATCTAGGTCCTGACCACTTGTCGAGGCTCGAGTTGGGAGAAGAACCTATCAGCCTGGACGAAGGTCTTCCTGATGCCCAGTTGTTTTCCATCCAGATGGTTGATGAATACTTTCAGGATATTGTTCAGTATTTGTCTACAGGTTTTCCACCCGCCGAGATGACAACACAGCAGAAGAAGCAGCTGGTGGTTCGAGCAGCTGACTTTACCTTAATAGCAGGACAATTATATAAGATGGGACCAAATGAAATACTGCGGAGATGTGTCCTAGAACATGAGAAGCCATTAATTGACTGAGGCACATTCTAGGGCAGCAGGAGGTCACTACGTAGGAAAAGCTACAGCACAGAAGATTCCGACCGCCGGATTGTGGTGGCCCACAATTCACAAGGATGCAAGAGAATATTTCCATAGCTGCGACATCTGTAAAAGGACAGGAAAACCATCCAAGAGGGATGAGATGCCTCTGGTTCCGCAGGTAACTTTACAACCTTTTGACAAATGGGCTATTGATTTTGTTGGACCTGTCAACCCCCCCGCGAAGAAGTCAGGAGAAAGATACATTATTACAGCAACTGATTACCTCACTCGATGGGCCGAATCTCAACCAGTCAAGAACTGTAGCACTACTACAGCTGCAAAGTTCATCTTCGATAACATCTTTACCAGATTTGGGTGTCCTAGAGTCCTTATGAGTGATCAGGGCTCACATTTTCTAAATAAGACTATTGAAGTATTGACTGAAGAATTTCAGGTATATCATCAGACGAGTACTACCTATCATCCACAAGAAAATGGGACTGTCGAAGCTTTTAACAAGATCCTTGAATAGGCTCTGACGAAGGTTTGCAACATTAACAGAAATGACTGGGATCTTAGAATTCCAGCAGTACTATGGGCTTATAGGACTACCGGCAAGAAATTGATAGGCCATACACCTTTTAGTTTGGTCTATGGGAAAGAAGCACTCATGCCCATGGAATACATTGTTCCTAGCCTTAGAATATCTGCTTTCATAGAGATGGATGACCCAGTGATAATAACAGAAAGGTTGACAAAGATACTAGAACTTGAAGAGGACAGATTTATTGCAGGGTTCCAGCAGCAAGTGCAGAAATCTCAAGAAAAAGCATGGCATGATAGACATATCAAGAAGAAGCAGTTCCAGCAGGGTGATCTTGTGCTCTTATATGACAGCAAATTCATGAAATTCCCGGGTAAGTTCAAGACACATTGGAAAGAACCATACATAGTGCATAAAGTTACTGATGGAGGAGCAGTCCAGTTAGCTAAGTTGAATGGAGAAATTTTTCCTTCTATGGTAAATGGCATTCATTTAAAGAAGTATAGGGACAGGCCAGGACCCCCTAATCAGAAGTAACCACAGGAAGGATAGTCTAAGTACCAAGAACAGTTGAAATTGGGTGCTATACTATAATGAAGTTGTCCTCACAACTACGAAGTGGGGAAGACTGTCAAAGTTCAAAGGTTAATATTGTGTCAAAGGTTATTGTCCAGGTGAAGCTGAAGCTAGTAGTTATGTCAGAGATTACAAGTGTGTCGTAGCTTAAAATGTGATGGATGGGACAAACTAGACTTGGTGGCACTGGCACGCGAATTGCCCTCACTACTTGCAATAATTAGATCTTGGGAAAATTTTGCGCCGTGTGGATAGGATTTCCAACACTTCATCAGATTCGGCGTCATTAATACACCATAATGAAATATTATGTTTCGGGATTCTATAAGAAGCTACATCGGCCCGTGCCTCATGCATTGTGCATGTCTTTGAGTTTCTTCAGTTAGCACTATGTCGAATGACCGTGAAGTCCAGAAGTTATTACAAGTGGTCAGGGAGAGATGTCTGCTGAACCTTCTGAGTAATCCACCCAGGCAGCCATGCTCGACCAAGCCACAAAGAAAGGCAGAAGTTCACTCTAAGGGGTCGGAAGAAAGGCAGAAGTGCGCTCTATGCTGTACAAAGAACAACACCGGTCCTCACAGAAAAACTCTGAAACATCCCAAGATGTATCCTCCTGGTTTGACAGAACCATGGCAGTTGTTTGTCTTATGCACCTTGACACACAACTCCGGGGACGCTAATTTGTGAATTGTCAAATGTTCGACAAGTAGATCGAAGGGTGGGGTCACTAATAGATCAAGAAGGCCTTAACCAACATTTCACGAAGGAAAGGAATAGGTATCCATCAACCACATGTACGGCTTCAACAGGTAGTGCACTAGGATTCGCCAACAAAATTCTACCACCAGAAAAGCAGCTGAGTGTCCCGGGACGGGCCACTTGTGAGTCTTAGGGGCCTGTTGGGGCGCGCACCCTAATGGTCCTTAGGATGGGTAACTCCATGGAGTTACGGGAGATTGTAAGTGGAGTCTTGACTCAAAATAGTCTTAGGGATGTCAAGGTTGAGTAAAAACCTTATTTTGTAATAAACCCATGGTTTAAGTCCAGGGTTTAAGGTTCGGGGCGCCCATGGTTTAAGACCATGTTTTCGTAATATGTGCGCTGTATAAATATGCACTCTTGTAAAGAAGTAAGGTTAGGATTTTTGTGTAAGATGAATTGATGCGAAGCTAAGGTTATTTTGTAAGAAAAGGTTAAGTCCCAGCTGTGTGCGTGGACAACCTCTGCAGCTGTGTGCGCAGAGGGTTTTTGGGTGATTAAGTAAATCTGCAGCTGTGTGCGCAGAGGCCTGTAGCTGTGTGCATGGCTTTGAGGACTTGAAGGGATCTGCAGCTGAGTGCGTATATCAGAACTTTGGTTTTTGTAGAAAGTTGAATAAAACACAGTTCTGTGGACGTAACCCCTACACTGGGGGTGAACCACATTATATCTTGTGTCGTGGTTCTGTGTGCTGTTATTATTTTGTTCTTTCATGCATTAATATCTCTATATCTGATAAGTAAATATCTCTGCTAGTTAATAACTTCGCTGTGAATTCCTAGTAAAGGGTTTTGCAAGGAACTGTTTGTTTATCTAACCGTGAAGCTAAATAGGTGAATGTTAAGCTCTGTGATTTATATTTATAATCTGTTAAAAGATAAAGGTACAGTAATATCCCTCTTCTGCTTGCAGAAACCTGGTTCTGCGGCACCCCATAGCTGTTTCGGGTGAGACTGCAACCTGTTCGTAGGTTGTTGCCGAAAGGGCCAACACTGTGGGTCTTTTGTTGGTGCGAAGTTAAAGGTATAAAAATAGGGTCTGCCCTATTGCCCAACAACTATATGGATACGATAGGAGAGAGATTTGAAAGATAAATTTATCACTTCGAGGCAAGAATCAACTTGATTGGAGATCATCAACTAGGCATCTGCAATACATAAATACTTTTGACTCATGAGTAAATGTGTATTCATCATGGATGCATAACAATTCAAGGCAGATCCATGAGAGAGATAAAAAAACATGGCTACTTGAATACAACATATATCCATGTGATAGAGGACTCAAACTTGGACATAGCTACCAAATATACAATGTATATCTATGTCATATAGACACAAATTTGAGCATAGCCACCACCATACAAATGTGGATCCATGCTGGCACTTCATACAATATACTCCATTTCAAATTGGGGAGAATGCTATGAGTGCTTTTCGATATATACCCAAGGTATTCATCTCGTCTTCCAAAAAATATGATTCTATCCATGTGATTACAATGATATGAAGTCAAACATGGTAGAAACCACTTGATTACCGGTCAATGATGTGAACTGTTAACAAGTGCAAGGGATATCACCATTAATGTCAATTATTCCCAAGGTACTCTAGTACAATCTACTAAGTGTGAATAGATGTTTTGATCTCAAACACTCAATCGAATCTCTTAATCAAAGTCCAATGATGTGAACCTATGTCGAGAGCGAGATAATCTATCATTGAGGCATACAGATCTCAAGGTACTAAACTTGTTTCTAAGACTAATTCCTAGATGATGAGCTAATGTTGATAGGAATAGTCTCATCGAAGGAGGGTTGTGATGAATCTCACATCGACGACACGAAACTCGAATTTTTTTTTTGGAATGTTGTAGATATATTAACCATCAAACTGACTCAAAATTACTGATACAAAGGTTTTTTTAACTGTAGAGGTAAACTTATAACTTCCCTTTGAACATCAGGTGGCACGACAAAAGACTTTGCAGCATTGACTCAATGAGGGGGAACACAATGTGACATTGGACAATGCATTCTTTGAAATAATCAAAGGAGTGACATGAATCATGAAAGTGGATCGAATCAGAGAGAAGCTGATTTACCCAATTGAGTGAATGAAATGCAGACAAGTGCCATCTTCAAAGGTGAAGACAAATTGCCATTTATTTGCAAAATGAATTGACTCTCTTCCCTGAATTTCCTCTTCATGATTAATGAGTGCCTATTTTTGTTTTTATGAGTTCAAAGAGGATAACAAACAATTTTTATAGATTATCCAAAGACAAGTCCATTCTCATAATTTTTACGAACCTGAGAAAGTAGGGGTTCATTCCCCAAAAAAGGGTCTCTCAGTGTTTAGTTTAACGAGTCCATTCAAAGTTAACTTAGTATCGTTCATGTCTAGAGAGTCTCAATGAAGAAAACAGAAGACTCCAAAAGGGTCTTTTTTCATATGATTTAGTCTCTATGTCCCAAAAAAGTATAAAATAATACCCAATAGAACTCTTCCAGTCATGGTTGGATGCAGTGTTCCTTTTTCGTAAATAGTCCATCTGAACCGAAAAATAAATAACCTATCATTGGAAATACGACTCTTCAAATACTTTTATGAGTATGAAGAAGACAAGTAATCCACAATATTTTCATATTTAGGGAGTCTGAAAAGAGTTTAAAGGAGACTCCATTAGGTTTCTTTTCACGATCAAGGGTTTTACGAGCCTGAAAAGAATTGGAAAAAGACTCAGAACTTTGATATTGGGTTTTGAGAGTGTGATAAAATTATCGAAATGAATTCTCAAAGAATTTTTCTATTTTGAAAAAGTATGAAAAAGTAAAAAATGAACTCCCCCCTAGACCTTACTACTTATTCCTATCCCTGCAAGACTTAAAAACGATCATTAGTTCCCAAAATATTTGAGAAAATGACTTTTATGAACTATATTAAAGGGTATTTTTATAAAAAATGATTTTAAAAAATTGAAAACCCTAAAAATAGGCTATAAAAACTATGTAAAATAGTAAAAAAACAACTTATTTAATGTTTACCAAATCTTGAGAGTATTTTGGGAGATTTGGAGCCAAAAATTCAGCTAGATATTATGAGAGCATCCACCATCCATTTTGCACATCGTCGGATACAGGTAAAAGCTAAAACCATCCTCTTTCTTTTCATGGTTTCCATTTTTTAATTTTCATGGTTTTTTGAGCTCATAGGACAAACCTAAATTAGGAAATGCGGGCACCGCTCTTGGCCTTTACGGGAAAGGTAGTGCTCTATAGAAAACACACTTTTTTAGCTCAACACAGGTGGTGTCACCGCTCTGGCTTAACTAGGAAGAGGCAATGTCAGCTGTGGGCCTCAAAAAATATAATTCTCGACCAAAATAAAAGTTTATAATCAAATTTAATGGTTGGAAATGCTTCTAAATAGATTTTGAATTTTTTTTGTAGGTTCACTTGATCCAAAAATGCTTATTTGGAAAGAAAGAAAACATGACGATGATGATTCCCTTGCCACAAGAAATGCAGGTTGTGTGGGTGCCCTACGAGGTTGTGGCCTTCTGAAGTTCTTCCGGACCCCCAGTATGATTTCACATCCACGCTTACTGGAATATATTCTACAAATGTGGAACCCATAGCATCAACACTTTGAGGTAGGACCTCATATTTTGACCATATAGGTGGAAGACATATACTTCTTGATAGGGTTATCCAGACAAGGGGCCCCTATCTCTCTTACTAGTTCTTGAGGAGGGGATGTGACTACTCAGGAGTTGAGTGATCCATGTTTTCAGCCTGGCATGAAAATGTTAGGTAAGAAGATCCCCATCGAGGCTGTGGTGGATATGCCACTTCACATGGTTTCATTCATCATGCGGAGGCTGGCTAGAATCCAAGGGCCTCATTAGGAATCCTAGGCACATATGTTGTATACCTTAGAAGCTATGGTACCTACGGTTTTCAACTAGGTAGAGGTACTTCTTCCTATTTTCAAGGACCAACGCGAGGATGAATCCTAATGTTGAATCTTTCCAAGATATTTTTGATCCAGAGAGTCTAATTTGAAGGGCCAATAAGCTGCAAAGATTAGTCAGAACTGTTTCCTTACCTATTGAAGGTGTTGTTTCTATTAATGATATATCTAAGCATTGTGATGAAGAGTTTGGGATATCTTTCCCTAAGACTAAATTTGAGTCTAGCCTCTCTAAAGTGGTTTCTGAAAAACTTTTCATTTGAATTCTCCCACATTCCTGGTCACCCCAAACCTCAGAGCCTCTAGGAATGGATCTCCAGTACTTTCCTGAATTAGAGTGCCCCTATTTTCCATTGAAATAAATGCATTAAGCTCCACTTCAAATCTCAAATAACCTACATCATCCCGTCTCACAACCCCTCATAGCTATGTAACTCCTCACAACACAATTACTTTTTCTATCACACCAGCCACAATCCCTCTTGAAAACCCCACTATAACCCCATGGATGGCTAGGTTTTCCCCTTTACTTCTCCCTGCTTCTCTTCACAACCTTCCCCAGGGATATGGCCAAAGAATTAAACAATTCAATGGGGAGAGGGTACATTCAGTTGAGGAACACTTGGGATGGTTTTCATACTAGACAAACTTGGAGGATGTAGACCATGATGATGTGAAAGTCAAACTTTTTTCCCAATTTCTTGCTAGGGAGAAAGAAAATGGTTCACAAACCTTCCAGAACACTCCATTCTGAACTATCAATCCTTTGACGATGCCTTCAAGAACAAATGGACAGACAAGAAAAATCCCAAGTTTTATTTGTCCCAATACCATTCCATGATGAGAAAGGAGAGTGAATATGTCAAATATTTTTTTGACAAGTTTATGAAGGTATACAATCCCATTCCTGCCCATTTTAAACCACACCCTTGTTTTTACCAACTCTTATAAGCTGAATCCTTTGATAGTGAGTTTACATTGTGGCTGAGTGAAACAAAATCAGCCTCCCTGGCCTATATGATGAATGATTCCATAGATGTAGAGGTAAATCTGACTACTTCAAGAAGAAAGAAGAGGGATGAGAGAGAATATAGAAGAGAGTAAGGAGAAAGAATAAAGGATAAATATCATGAGCAACCTTGTTCCTCTAACCCACGAGATGCTAGAATGGACAAGATGATGAAAACCATGGAGAAATTCATGGAGATGCTCACTCTGGACAACATACCATCTCCCAAGGAAGATCAAGAGTAGAAAAATAGAAACCAAAATGTTAGAAGTCCCCAGGTCCTACAAAACAACTAGAGGGATTAGAGAAACCCCCTTGATCAACTTATTAGACCCCCATTTCAGGAGAACTATGTGGAGAAGGAGTATGGAAATCAAGCTAAAGGTGACATCCACCATCTAGACAATGAATCATTCTCTGTATTTTTTACCAAAGAATAACATGATGACTCCTTGCATGAAGAGGAGCAAATTTCTACTAGGGAAATAGAGAAATTTCAAAGGGGTTATCAACTTGTCATCATGGATCTGCAGACACAGATTGGCCCAAGGAACACAGATGTTCCTATTATAAGAAATAAAAAGGCAGGAAAAAATCCTCTACAAGCAAACTAAAGAGAAGTCCACCCCCTAAGGACACCTCCAAGAATGTAACAGAGAACAAAGAAGGCAATCCATGAAGCTTAGATCATGGACAAACTTATTTAAGTCTAGAGGCTGATATTTCAAATATTAAAATCTCTGTCCCTGTTATTGAATTGTTAAAAAATTCTGAATATCATTCCAATATCACTACCGTGTTAAAATATCCAGGCGATGTCTTCGAAATATCAAATTCCCTGAACCTCCAAGATGATAGCCACACCATCCTATTCAAAACCCATGTAGATGAGCCTTTTGATGATGATGTCCCTCCCTTCTATGTAAGTATGAACATTCATAATGCCATTCTACACAATTCCATGCTTGATTCAGGAGCCTCCCACAATTTGATGCCCATGATGATTATGGATAAACTAGGATTGGAAGTGACCAGATCATACAACGACCTTTTTTCCTTTGATTCCATAAAATTTAGGTGTTTAGGATTGATCAAATATCTATTCATCCTTTTGTCCCAAATCCCTGCCAAAACCATGGTCATGGATGTAGTTGTAGCTGACACCCCTCCAAATTTGGAATGTTGTTATCATGATCTTGGGAAGCCAAAATCAAAGGTTCTCTCCAAATGGATATGTCCTATGCCACCATCCATATATTTGGAGTATAGAGAAGGATATTTAGGGAGAAAAAATTATCATACACGGTGACCAGTGTTGAGAGGCCAAACAACCACCCCATCTATTCATTGGATACTGAGATGGGATCAACTATTTTATTTACAAAAGGAGGAAAATACAGTTGTAGTTCATAGAACGATGCCTTTGTACCCACTCAAGAGGAACTATAAGGAGTGTGAGATATAAGTTTCTATGGGGAAGCATGCAGAGAAGGGATAGGAGCTGGAGTTTGGGTGAGAACCCCAGGAGGGAAAGCTTTAAATTATTCCTACAAACTTTCCTTTGATTGCACAAACAATGAGGCAAACTATGAGGATATTATGTTTTCCATTCAGGTCCTTAATTATTTCCAATTTAGGAGGGTGATGATACATGGGGACATTTAGCTAGTGATTAAACAAATGCAAGGTGAATATCATTCCAAACATCCTAGAATGAGAAGTTACAGAAATATTTCCCAAGACCTCATAGGGTGTTTTGAATAATGTAGATTTAATCTAATTCCCAAGATAAAAAATTGTATAGATGATTCTTTGGCTACTTCTCCTATTGTCTTCAATATTCCCATGCACCCCAATAGAAAATATGAAGTTGAAGTTAGGAATAGACCCTCTGTGCCAGATAATGTCAAGAGTTGGCAATTATTTGAAGATGACAAATAGATTGATAATTTCCTCACTGTCACAAGGAAGTTTGAGGGCCTGACCATTAATGAAAATGATATACTCCAAGAGGGGCCTACTCTCACCCAGGAGTGCTTGCAAAGCCATATTGTTTCTCCCAAGGAAATGCCATGTGATGATACCACTGTCCCTTCTAAGGGTCTTGCTAGGAGTAAAACTAGAAAGGATAATGGGCAAGGAATGCAGGATATTGATGGACAACAATAATATGTGAACAATCTCTATGGAAAGGAAATCCTATAGATCAAAGGTAACTCTATCCCCAAGGTTTTAGTTCATTTAGAAAATATTTTTTATCCTATTGATGTTTCCAAGGAACCCAACTTGTCCCAAGTTGTGAATACGTGTAATATGTTAACATTGGGATAGAAGATCATCCAAAGGTCATCAAAATATCGAGAACCCTCCCACCTAAATCCAAACATAAGTACATCTCATTGATGAGGGAATACTCATATGTCTTTTCTTGGAGATATAGTGATCTTAAGGTTTATGACACAAGCATTATACAACACATTATACCCATAAAAAATGATGAGATGTATTTCAAAAAAATATGAGAAGAATGAACCCCAAGATGCTACCCCTGGTAAAAATGGAAATAAATAAACTTTTTGAAGAAAAGGTCATTGTATCCCTTAGATTCTCAAAGTGGGCGGCCAACCTGGTCCCAGTGAGAAAGAAGTATTGGGAGATAAGAATATGCATTGACTGAAGGAACCTAAATAGAGTTTCCCAAAATGGACCATATTTTGTAGAGGTTAGTGGGTTACCAAAGGATATCCACCTTGGATGGATTATTGGGCTATAATCAGGTCATGGTACACCCAAAATACCAATAAAAGACAACTTTCACCACACCCTAGGGAATTTTTATGTAAGCAAAAATCACATTCGAAATCATGTATGCAGGGGAGACCTTCCAACGGGAAATGGACATATATTTTGCTGATGAAAAGGACAAGATTTTGGTCATCTATTTGGATGGCATCACTTTATATTCACAATTTGATGAGGAACACGTTACACACCTGCTAAGAATGTTCAGAAAATGTAAAAAGTTTGGCATCTCCTTGAATATGAAGAAGTCATTATTTACTATGAAGGAGGGGAAGCTACATGCACACATAATTTCTCACGAAGGCATTAGAATAGACCCAAAGAGAGTTGAGGCAATACATAAAATTGAACTCCCCCCGAATAAGGTGGAGGTTCAGCCCTTTCTGGGAAAGATGAATTTTATGAGGAAGTTTATTGCTTCCTTTTCTGAGATAGTAAGGTGTATAGCTAACATGCTAGGAAAGGACAAAGAGATCAAGTGGACACCTGAAGCAAAAAAATCCTTTGAAGATATCAAGAAGGATATCTCATAAGCACCTATACTTGCAATCCTTGATTTCTCTAAATATTTCCTCATATTCTCATTTTCTTCAGAGAACACAGTGGCAGGGGGATTTCTACGGGAGNTGAAGATATCAAGAAGGATATCTCATAAGCACCTATACTTGCAATCCTTGATTTCTCTAAATATTTCCTCATATTCTCATTTTCTTCAGAGAACACAGTGGCAGGGGTATTTCTACGGGAGAATAATGAAGGAGATGAGTATTCCATTTTTTTCTATAGCAAAACATTGAGATATGCTCCACTAAAATACAAAATACTAGATAAGAAGGATTATTCCATGGTGCATGCCTTAAAGGAATTCAATGTGTACATCCTTCATTCTCACATTATTGTTCATGTCCCCACCAGTGCAGTAAAGGATATTCTTACTCAACCAGATCCCAAGGGACGAAAGGGAAAGCGGATAGTATTTCTACTTGAATATGACTCAGATATCAATCCCACAAAGCTGGTTAAATTCCAGGGACTGACCAAAATCATGGTGCAATCTAACTGTGACACTCTTATCCTACACATGATTTCTGAGTTGACAACAGAGGAGAAAAACCCTAAAGAAAATCTAGATCCATAGGTGACTTAACATTTCCTATCATCCCCATGGTATAATGACATCATATTTGTGTTACAATATCTGCAAGCCCCACATTCTATGGACAGAACAAGGGCCATATTTCTCAAGTAGAAAGCATCAAGGTTTTGCATCTTAAATGGAAAATTGTATTGGAGATAACCAGGAGGTGTTCTACTGAACTGTGTAAATGAGCGAGAGGAAAATAAGCTCATTGAAGAATTCCATGCAGGAGAATGTGGAGGTCATCATTATTGGAAGGCTACTGTGAATAAGATAATGAGGGAAGGTTTTTATTGGCCCACTATATTTTTTGCTACCCACAAATAGGTTGTTTCTTGCCATAATTGTCAGGTCTTTGAAGGGAGGAGGAAGCTTCTATCATTGCCTTTGAAACCAATACATGTTGAGGACCCCCTCTGGCAATGGGGGTTGGATTTTATTGGAGAGATAAACCCATATTCTTCAGGAAAGCACAGGTGGATCCTCATTGCCACTAATTATTTCACCAAGTGGATGGAATCCATCCCAACTAGATAGGCCACTGAGACAGTGATTATGCAGTTTCTAGAAGAGCACATTTTTTCAAGATTTGGGGTTCCTAGAAAGTTGATCACTGGCAATGTTGTTGCATTCAATTCAAAGAAGATGGTGTAATTTTTATTCACGTATCACATAAAATTGGTGCATTCCATGACCTACTATTGACAGGGAAATGTTTTGGAAGAATATTCAATCAAGAGCCTAGTGAGGATCATCAAAAAGTTGCTTCATGACAACAAGAATTCTTGGAACACAAAATTGCCTCATGCTTTGCGGGATGAAAAAATCAGTGTAAAGAAATCCATTGGCACTTCTCCATTCCATCAAGTTTATGGATGTGAGGTAACTTTTCTTAGTTCCTTAAGTTTTCCAGTAATGACACTACTGCAGGAAGAAGAAACTGAAACCCATCCAACTCAAAGGAGGATGTATCAATTGATTGAACTGTAACAACAAAGGGAGAGACTGTTTGATAGAACTCAAAAATTTCAGGAGAAAATGAAAGAGATATTTGATAGGAGGACAAATCCTAATGATTTACATATGGGGGATGTAGTTTTTCTATGGGATGCACCACATGAAGAGAAAAGGAAGCATGGTAAGTTTTATCACCTGTGGAAGGGCCCTTACAATATTTCATATTTTAGAGGAAAGAATGCCTACATACTAGAGGAGACAGAGGGTGGTCTAGTATCTGGAGCTCCTGTAAATGGGAGGCTCCTCAAGCACTACTTTCTATAACGCAAGTTCCATTCAAATGTCATTATATATACCATTTCTTGTTTATGTTGCATGTGTGGATAGCTCTATGACAGAATTAAATCCTGAGGTGAAGGAAGTAAGGTACCCAAGAGGAGCCATCATTTAGTTTTATTTTTTATGCAAGTTTGAAGTTACAGGAACTAGAACAAATTTTGAGGCAATGGGCCTTCGGAATAGCATAGAGTGGTGTAGTTAGCTAGTGTTTTTACAGGTACAAAGGGCCCAATGGAACAAGAACTTGGTCTACGAGGTTCTTTTCTACCTCACAGGGAGGATAACATCCCCAAGTTGGAGACGATGTTAGCACCTATGCTAAAATTTGAGGATTTTTACACATGCATTTGCACTAATTACCCTCCAAAAGTTTAGACCAGTGAAAGAAAGAGTAAGCGGAGAAGATCAAAGGACGCAAATCATTTTTGCTAACTAAAAATCAGGAGTAGAAAAGTGGAAAAGGAAAAATTCGGTTGTCAAAGATGGTAAACCCAAATTTTCCTTTCTACAGTCCAAGATCTGACAATCAAGGATGGCATCAGGATAAATCAACGGTCCAAGAAAAATGCGGAAGAAAAAAGGCGTAAGCGGAAAATCCAAAAATTTCGGCCATAAAAAGTTGAAATCCTGCTTTCTGTTTTTCTCTTGCCCTTAATGCGTCCCCACTTTGATCATAGATAAACGGTTCAGAACGCTTCCGCATTTTTAATCTTAGATCAACGGCTCAGAAAGGAGCAGAATGGATGGAGCGAAAAATACAAAATTTGATAACAGAAAGTTGGAATCCCACTTTCTGCTTTCTTCCATCCCATAAGATCTATCGTTCAGAGAGGTTCCACACAGATCAATGGCTTGGAAGGGAACGAAAAGGCAGAATTGGAAAAATAGAAATTGAGCATCGTGAAAAGTTTGAAGCTCGCTTTCCTCTTTCTACATCCCACAACTTGATATCAGATCCACGACTGGGAAAGTTTCTATCTAAGATCGACGGTGTGGAAAAGACAAACACGCGCACTAGATAAGTAGATTTCTCGATATACAAAATATGGTAGGCCCAACAAACTTTTATGATGGAGATCGAGGTGAATTTTAGATCCACGGTCCAGAATGATTTCACTGGGGGGAGATGAAGGGTCAGAAGAAATGTTTTTATCGACAGAAATGGGTTAACGGGCAGGAAAAATTGACCATCAAATCGGCACCGAGATGAATATCTCCGGCCGATATCCATTACGCTGATGCAACATGCAAAGAGAAAGTAACTTTTGAAATCAACGAAATTTGGTACGAGGAACAAGTTTTGATAGCACAGATCAGGAATTTATCTAGATCCACATCCAACATCCATTTCGTTGATGCAACATGTACGAAGAAAGTAAATTTTGAAATCAACAGAATTTGGTAGACCCTGCAGCATTCAACAACCCATATCAACAACCGATCAAGATCCACCGATGACAAAGCTTCCATTTCCAGAACATGTGAGGAGAAACTAAATTTTAAATCAACAAAATTTATATGATCATGGCTAAATCCAATACACAGGTCTACACAGCATGGTTTGATCAAATTGATCAATGGATGGGAAAATTTCAGCTAGTTCAAAGTGTTGTTGGTTTAATTTTCTAGAACTTAGTGGAATTTTATAGAGTGTGTAAGTTAATACACATGTAGGTGCATCCGAGTATTTTCCAAATAGATCCATGGTCTAGAATAATTTCGCGGGGTGATGGTGCGAGGAATACAAGAATTAGAAGACCGACGAAATGGAGTTAAAGGGTACAGGAAATGGATGGTGAATATTTCATCTGGGAAATACCAACGGTCCAAAACAATTAAGTTCTTTGAATATGCAGGTATGAATGAAACTATTGCTTTCCTCTTGAAGATCCTCTGAACAGTCATTTTCATCAGGCAGGCCTAAATCCCCGGTGTCAAACTTTCTCAAATTGATCCACCATGCACATTCTAGTGTGATTTCCTAATTTTTTTATGACCATGGAAAATATGCCACGTTAATAATTTGTCGGAATTTGATTCCCATGTTGTAACTGAATTCGGCTATGTTTCGAGGTTGGTCTCAGGAGCCCATGACACTATAAATGTAACCTCAAAAGAGAAAGAAAGGGTTCAACATTCATTTTAAATCCTCTGTCCTTGGTTTTGTAGCTCTGCAAATTTTATTTGGAGCTTTAATGTGAATTATGTCATGGATGTCTGAGATTCATCATGGTGCTCTTTATTCAATCTGTTTTCTTTTATTTGCTTCATTTTCATGTATGTGTAGTTTCTGCTAATGCATTTCTAGTTGTATGCAAGGAATTCATTCTATGTTAACCGCTCCTTGCATCAGATAATGTGTTTGTTATGTGTTCATGGTAGATGTCTTGGAATTCATCCTTTGTTAGATGCTCTATTTCAGTTATGAGCCTTTAGTTTTTCTTATGCTAAAGGTGTTTCGAGATATTCATCCATAGAGAGGTGCCTCCTGTATCATTGGGATTCTTCTCATTTCCCCCTGCAATCTCTCAAATATATTTTGTTGAATAATAACACCTATTTTTCCTCAGAATACAAAGGTTATCACTGGTCATTATTTGCTGTGAGTCCTTGAATGTTTCATGTTTTGACTCCATTTCCTAATGGTATTTAATATATTTCTATCTTATAGTCTTTAAAATCCAAACAACCCTTCCCCTCTGAAATCTATCCTTTTGAATGCTTTTTTAAAGCTATATGTGTATGTGAATGAACCTGTGACAAAAAGAGATCCATTTCTTGTTGTATATCCTAGAATACAATCTAAAGATCGGTTTGAAATGGTTAACACAGTGATTCTCCTACCACAACCATAGGAAAATTATTGGGTGATAACAGATCCCATGTCCCATTTTACACATGGAGCTACCATTCAATAGTTTTAATTGTCCCAGTACCTTTGTAGTACAGAAACAATCTAACCTATTGATCCATCAATATCATAGGCAAGGGAAGGAAAAGGAGGGAAGGAAAATTTTACCAACAACAATAAAGGAATAGTCATGTCAAGCATATAAAGTAATGGGTCCATTTTGTATAATGCCATATTTCTATCGATTTCATATCTCTGTCACCTAGTTCACTCTCAAACTGTATTTTCGAGAAATAAGTAAATTATAATTGCCACAATTCCAAACAAAAATAGAGAACATGAAAGTAAAATGTGAATTCTCATATGACTTTGGATTTCATATAAATTCCACAACCTACTCCCCGTAACACAAAGTATAAATATACAAGACATCACCAATTTAGGAAAATAATGCATCATCCATAGTAATAATGATGTCTCATTCCTAAGGGAAACAACTCTATTTTTATACAAAGTTCAATTTTCTTCAAAAATCAAGAGTGCCTCTTTGAATAATAATCCATAACAACCTTATTTTTTCAAATTGACAAATAATTTGTTGGAATAAAGTTACCTTGAGATGAATAGCATGAAAAACATAATGCTACAAATTGATTATTGTTCCCTAGATCAAAAGTATGACGTAAAGATGTTGACATATGTAAAACCCATAAATAATGGGAATAATATACAACAAGATGGTATTAAATATTGAATTTGGATTGCATATAAATTCCACAGCCTACTCCCCATAACACAAAGTATAAATATACAAGACATCACCAATTTAGGAAAATAATGCATCATCCATAGTAATAATGATGTCTCATTCCTAAGGGAAACAACTCTATTTTTATAAAGTTCAATTTTCTTGAAAAATCAAGAGTGCCTCTTTGATAATAATCCATAACAACCTTATTTTTTCAAATTGACAAATAATTTGTTGGAATAAAGTTACCTTGAGATGAATAGCATGAAAAACTTAATGCTACAAATTGATTATTGTTCCTTAGATCAAAAGTATGACGTAAAAAGGTTGACATATGTAAAACCCATAAATAATGGGAATAATATAAAACAATATGGTAGTAAATATTGAATTTCAACAATCTACTCATTTTATTGAAGCAATAATATTTTCAACAAAGAGCAACATGGAAACTTTCTAGAGGTCCCAATAGAAGGATTATGGACATCCTCCCAATTGCATAAGGGTTGAAATCCATCTACTAGAACAACCAATATCAAAGTAAAACCTACTAATAATAATGGAAACAACTTGACCCACAATAAGTTCCAAAATGATGAATATCACAAGCAGCCACTAGATCCTCTTCCCTACAAACAACCTTCTATCGGTACCTCTTCCTTGCCTTGCATCATTGGTTAAAGGTGAACTAGATTAATCTATTAAGACTCAAGAGTATGGGTGTGATTTTCCTGGCACATGAATTAATGTAGGGATAGAGATATCAAACTCATGTTTCATTATTGTATTTTTTAACAGCATGTCTAGTGCCCTGCTACAATTTGTGGTAACATTCATGCTCAATTTAATGATCTTGCACAAAGGTTCTAGATTGGTGGAAAGGTAGCTTCAACATTTATTTTTCCTTGTATCTAAACAATATGCATGTCGATAAATATATGCAAATTAATGGTCAATTGATATATAACAATTACAATATAGTCATGGTAACAACTAGATTCGAACATCTGGAAAAAAATCTAGAATTAGTGCCTTGGGAGAAAAAATAGCATTGCTTGAAAGTCTCATAAAGATGCGTGCTCCAAATTATTCAATAATTCTAGATGTAACTTGTTCATTGTTTTTGTGTGCTTATTTCAAATGATCTTGCAAATTACTCTGTGACATGGATAGTACACTCAGTAGTTCCTCAATGTAATTTCTGTAGAGAATTCTATTGTAAAATATCATTGAAAAGTCCTCGAATGAAGATATTAATGAAGATATTTTATTGTTTTCTTGTGAAATTATTTCAGGGAGTCCAGTTCAATGCATTTAACATTTCTTTTTTGGACTAATTAAATGAATCTAAAGGTTTTAGCATGGTATACCATTTTTATTTTCAGGGTCATGTCCGTCAAAATTCGAAGTGAGTTGTATCATATTTGGAAATTTCAGAAAATATGGCTTTTCAACTTATCTATTTCTTTTTTTACTTTTTAATATATTTTTTCATGTGTGTCTATTATTTTTCACAATTTTGTTGTCAAAGAATCAAATATAAAACACAAACAAATGAAAGAGGTATAAATTTGATGTTGTGGAAGTTAATTTGTATGATGTCATATGTTTTGAATGAAGTTTTGTGAGTAAATGATGTCATATGTCATATGTTTTGTGATGTATGTTTATGTAATTATAAATAAATATAATTAACCCATTTGAACTATATTTTATTTCAAAAAAAAAATTATATTAATTGTTAGCTTATTTACACACAATTTGATGCAATCAATATCCTAGGTTTCTTACAGGTGTTACACACATCCTGACTAGAAAGTACAAAATTAGTGCAACAAGTATAATTTATTTTTGATAATAGTAAAATTGTATTAACTTCTAGATTATTTACATAAAATTTGAGGCTATCAGTAGCTTGAGTTTCTCGAAAGGGTTATAGACATCCTCACTAGAAAGTACAAAACTATTGCAGCAAGTAAGATGGCATTAATACAAACAAAAAATCCTATAGTAGACTTCTACTTATAGATTAATGTTGAAAATCAAAACAACAAAATGTTTCATAACACAACATCTAGTTAGGGGATACTATGGAACTCTATTCTTAATTAGCAAACACAGCTTAATTGAAAATATTTTGGAAATCCACCAGAGCTTAGTTGTGGCTACCAATTCCAATGAATTTTCACTCTTTGCAATATAATGTTGTCAAGACTTTTCTATCACTTTCTTACATAATATCCATGTCTTCTCTAGGTTTTCATACCACAAAGTCTAGGCCTTACTTAAATAATACAAGACAATCTCTAAGATGAAAATAGGTAGTAAATAACATACACTCTTCTCCCTTTATATAAGATAGGTGAGGGAGGACAACAATATAAATGTGAACTAGGTCCACAACAACCTACTCTAATTTTCTAGATTAGGTCCACAAGTGGATCCCTCTACCAAGAGAGTACACATGTCACTAGGTGGTTGGGCACTACCTCCCAAGTGGAGCACTTTCCAAGCCAAGACTCCACATGCCAATCTCTTCTATTCACAAGGATGCTTTCTTTACAAGACAATATTCCACTCTCAACACTCCTCCACATGCATGTAACTGGGTCCACAAGAAACCTCTAAGTCACTATATTAGGTCTATAGGCAACGTATAAGTCACTAGACTAGGACCAAAACTTACAAGTGGAGCACTTCTCTACCAACATAGTACACATGTGACTAGATGATTGGGAAATTCGTCCCAAGTGTAGTGCTCTCCAAGACAAGATCATGCATGCTAATTGCGTCTCTTCACAATGTTGGATTCTTTGCAAGACAAACTCCTAAGCTCAACACTCTTCTACATGCCTATAACTAGGTTCACAAGAACCCTCTAGTGCAATTCCATTCAAGCAAGACTCCTCAAGCCTGTTAGTTTTTCCTCACATTAAGCTAGCATTATGATCTTAGGATCTTTTCACTGAGAGAATAACAAGCATAGCAATAAAACACAAGCACATCACAAGAGACAAGAGACACAAAGAGTTTTCCTCGGGGAAACCATAAAGGAGAAAAACTTGCAACTTCCTCTAAGATAGAATCAACACCAAAACAGTAAGAGATCTCCCAAAATAGCAGTAGTCTTCTGTCTTCTGTCTAGTCCCAAAATTTCCTTCTCCAGTAGTGTGCCACACTTGGGAAAGAAAGTGATGTATTTCACAAGTGATAAATAGAGAGAATCTCACTCTCTATTTATATTCATCTGTTCACTTGAATTGCCTTTTCACACGTAGGCTCAACCTAATAATTACTACTCGAGCCTACACCTTAATTAGTGTATAATAACTCAAGTGCCCCGAAACTGTGGGGACTTACCTAATGACTTGATATGACTTTATTACATTATTAATCCTCCCTATCGGAACATTGGGGCATGACCACATGACTCAAATACATAATAGAAACATCCCGAAATAATCATCGAGTTACAATACATAAGATACATAGAAGAATACATTCCGAAGTTACATATACATCAACACTCCCTCTTAACTAGGAAGGTATTATTTCGACACAATTTTCGGCACTTGTATTCTTCTCTATATCAGCTAGATCATCTCGTCTTCAAGTCATCTTCATCTTCAAGTCATCTTTGTATTCAAGTCATCTTTGGATCTGGATCATCTCTCGATCTGGATCAACATCACTAGACTGGATCTGGATCATCACTCGATCTGGATCAACACTGGTGCTATCTCATGATTCTTCTCGTCATAGGAAGTTCTACATAGCTAGCCCTTTTTCATGCTGGTTGTAGGCCTACCCTCATGTAGGTCTTCGCCCAACACTTACATCTGACCTGCTCATTAGAAAGGCATGCCCAACACTCACATCTGATCATGTAGTAAACTACAATCCCATCAGAAAGGCCAAGCACTCACATTCACCAGCATGATACGACACACCTACTATCATCTGTGAAATGGCTTAGCACTTACAACCACCAGCATGATAGGAAACACCTACTATCATCTGTGGAAAGGCACAGTGCTCACATCCACCAGCATGGTAGGACACACCTACTACCATCTGTGGAAAGGCTCAGCACTTATAATCACGAGCATGGTAGGACACACCTACTACCATTTGTGAAAAGGCTCTGCACTTACAATCACCAGCATGGTAGGACACACCTACTACCATCTGTGAAAAGGCATTGCACTTACAGTCACCAGCATGATAGGACACACCTACTATCATCTGTGAAATGGCACAGCACTTACAGTCACCAGCATGATAGGACACACCTACTATCATTTGTGACAAGGCTCAGCACTTACATCCATCCAGGCGGGAACACATCCTGCTCACAATGATGGAAGGGAATGCACTCATATCTAATCATGAGGGGAACACATCCCAGCAATCATATCAGAATGGCCCCCAGTCCTCCTCGACTGAGCTACCTGGTAACTGACCAGGTTCCTCCATTCTCCTAGAGAATGGCAGTTGCCCTTACATCTGACCTGCTCGTCGGAATGGCCAACACTCACATCTAACATGGAAGGAACTTAATCCTTTATCCATGAACAGAATGGTTCAGCCCTTACATCTGATCAAGTGGGAACACATCCCTCTCACCATGATAGAATGGCTCAGCCCTTACATCTGACCATGGAAGGAACCAATCCTCTCACCATGTCAGAATGGCTATGGGTCTCATCACTTTCTCTGGGAGGAAGCCTCGATCTGGAGAACACCAAGTCTCTCTCTGAAGTACTCGAACTTTAGCCTAGCAAATGGATTTGTCAATACATCATCTATCTGTTCCTCCGTCGCAACATACAAGAGCTTCACCGCTCCTCTCTGCACCATATCCCTTATATAGTGATACTTGATCTCGATATGCTTTGACCTGTCATGAAACACTAGATTCTCTGACAACTTCATGCAACTCTGGTTGTCACAATGTATACAAGTAGCATCTAACTAGAGATCAAATATATCAGACAGTAGCTTCCGCAGCCATACTGCCTCACAACTAGCTGAACAAGCTGTGACATACTTTGCTTCAGCTGTACTCAATGCCACATAGGATTGCTTCCTGCTAAACCAAGAGATCACACCTGATCCCATACTGAAGCAACACCCTGAAGTACTCTTCCTATCGATGGCGCTACCTGCCCAATCTGAATCAACATAACCCTCCAGGTTAATCTTCTGATTCGTATCGTACTTGAGCCCATAATCAATTGTACCCTTCAGGTACCTCAGAATATGCTTTGCATCAATCAAGTGAACATTTCTCGAATCTGTCAGGTACTGGCTCAAGGTGTTCACAGCAAAGAAAATGTCTGGTCTCATGTTCGTCAGGTACATCAATGACCCAATCATCTGACGATACATTGTAGCATCAACCGACTCTGAGGAAGCATCACTCAATAGCTTCAGGATTTGATGCCATGGGTGTATCCATAGCCTTGCATTCCATCATCCCAAACCTCTTCAGGATATCTACTGCATACTTCCCTTGTCCAAGGAAGATACCATCTGTACTCTGCCACACCTCCATACCTAGAACAATAGTGCATCAACACATAACAGGAACATCACTGGTCTTCTGTCTTCAACCTTGAAGCAAAGGTTGGAATCCGCTTTACTCTCAGTAAAGCCTAGAATCATCAGTAATCTTCCCATCCTGTCGTACCAAGTCGAACCTCAGGATCTTCTGCAATCACTCCCTCTGAAGCGAAGCATCATACTCCCTCTGTCTTCCATACTCTATGCACTGAAACATTATGTACTGGAGTGACAAGTAGTATCCATCTAGGATCACTGGATACTAAGATCCTCTATCTTGAACTTCTTCAAAAGTTCACCTTGCACCCATCTGTGAGCTTGTCATCCTCTATCAACCTTGTGGCAAAGGTTAAGATATTCATCAAGCTCATCATGTATGCATTATCCCATGGGTGTCTTTTGAACTCGTACAAATCTTTCTTTCATTTGCACACATGATTATGCATGTCATGTGACTTCACTTCTATTAGCTGTAAATGTTTCTTTGTAGACTATGCCTTCTCTTCATGAGAAGCCTCATGCTACGAATCTTGCTTTGTATCCCACGATGTTTCCATCTACTGCATGATGGAACTATGAACTTCTCTTCATGTCTCGATACTATGCCCAGACATCATTCTTCTTGCACTGATCTTCCCTTTCTTCTTGGTGGCTGGAAGGTTCTGCATCAATGATGTCACTGCACTCATCATATTATTCTTTGTCTTTGACTGTCGTCACTTGTTCTTCGGAACAAGTCTTCATTCTTCTTTGCTTGTAGGTGATTATGTATGTGATATTTCCTACAAGTCAAATGCAATTGTATGGTTAGAAACATTTCATAAGGAATATTTATACTGGAAAACACTTATGCATAAATATATGATCATGCAACTACCTTAGCCAATACAACATTCATCCATATCTCATTGAAAATTTCTAGATGCCTTCCATCTCTACCAAGACAACATTGAGATTGTGCACTAATCCAATATTTCAGCAAAGAGGTTTCATTCTAGATAAGTAGCAATGGAGAATTTGTATAGCCCCATGAGCTACTTACCCACCACATGCATATTAGTAGTATTCTATCATTAATGCAAACATCCTATCATGCATAATACAATAACTGAATATAAACAAATGCATAACAAAATAATATAATGAAATGACAATTGAATACTTATCTTTATTTGTTTCGAGGGTAGACTCCTTCTTGAGCCTTCAGCTTCATCGTCTTCTTCATTCATAATAGCATCGTTTCTTATCCAAAATCTAAGGTGGATAAGAAGTTCTTCGAGAGTTGAGTTCTTCATATTCCTCATTGATTGAGGGATCTTCTTTGGATGGCGGTA
>LPNX010073695.1:114531-130486 GCA_001517045.1 Pseudotsuga menziesii | reverse complement strand
CAATTGCACCCCTCTTCTCTTCTCTTCTTATGATTCAAGCTTCTTCTTCTTCCCAAATTTTGCTGAAAGTAATCACTTCCTTCTGGAACACATTCCTTGAATCAATTCCACGATCCTGGGAGGCCATTCAAGGTGGCCATCATCACTTCTGCATTCTTCACTTTTTCTTTTACCGCTTCAAGTTGTTCTTGATTTGAGAGACTCTTATGACTGCATGGTCTCTGCATTCTAGATCTTCACATTCTTCAACTGGATTCTTTAGGTCATATTCTGATTTTTGTTCTTCCCTTCAAATAGCTTGAAATTCTATTCTTCTGTTCTGCAACCCCATTCTGTTGTGGATTATAAGGATTTGACAACTCCCTCTTAATCCCTACTTCCTTGCATAGCTCTTTGAATTCATTCGAAGTGAATTCTCCACCATTGTCTGATCGAATGGTATTGATCTTCTTTTCAGTATGGTTCTTGATCAAGGCTTTGAATTCCTTGAACTTGTTGAACACTTCATCTTTTTTCCATAAAGTAAATCCATGTCTTTCTAGAAAAATCATCAATAAAATAAACATAGTATGCATACCCGCTTAGTGAGTTTGATGACATTGGACCGCATACATTGGAGTGGATGATTTCTAGAATGCCTTTGGCTTTGCTTTTGCTGCTAGGAAATGTCTTCTTTGTATTCTTCCCTTTCGCACATCCTTTGCAAACTCCATCATGCTTTGTTTGGAATGTAATAGGTAGTGCTCTGTGGTGCACATGTGCAATCCTTCTATGCCAAAGCTCATTTGGCTCTACCATATCATGGATCAAGGCTTGTTCTAGATGACCCTTCAATTTGTACAAGCCTCCTTCTTGTTCTCCAATCACTACCGCATCATCAATTTTCTTTCCTTTTGGCCACATGATGACTTGACCATCGATGAATGCAACCCACATTCCTTTTGCATCCAAGGCTGAAATGGATAGAAGATTCTTCTTAAGTCCTGGAACAAACAATACTTCTTTCATTGTTAGAGACTTACCAAAGTCTAGCTTGTATGAAGATTCCCCACTACCTTTTATTGGATATTGGTAGTCATCTCCTAGTTTCACCTTGTGAGGTGATTCATGTCTGACAGTCTTACAAAGGATTCCTTGAATCCCATCATATGTTTGGAAGCCCCACTGTCTATAAGCCAATCATCATTTCCATGAGTAATGCTACCTATGAGAGCTGATATCAAAACATATTCATCCTCGCTTGAAGAATATTCACTTTCATATATGGATCTCTTTCTGGATGGTTCATCATCCTCTGCAGCATGAGCATGATGTCTTCTTTGGCCTCGTCTCCCTCTGAAACTGGAACCTCTATACTCATGTAGGTGTCCAATCTAGTTTCTTCAGAGATATCAAATACTTCTATGCTTGGAAGTTGTCAACTTCACCAAGCTTATCATCAAGCTATTGTGATAGATCATATTGAAATGAGAACCTCAAATGGAAATACAAAAGATTAGATCTTACCAATTTGAGGTGTCCGTCCTTGTCTCGGAGTTCGCTGATCTAGGGTTTGTCGCAGAAACTTTAATATATGATTGGAAAGACAGATATATCTCTTCAAATGGATCTATCCAATGTACTCCTTTTCTGAAAACAGTGGAGGGAAGCTCCCGAAACAGGAAGCCCTAATTTACTGATTTCTTCTGTAGAAATTCCTGTTACTGTTTCTATGATATATCCGAAATTACTGATCCTCTATGTCTGAAATTTCTCACTGAGGTAACCGATAATGTCCCTGATCTAACACTACAAGTTTCAACATAATTTATTTCACCATTTGGGATTTATGATTCTTTTCCCAAGGTGACCTGTTACAGGACTGTTCAGAACAGTGAAGTTGTACAGCATGCCACGTGTCACTGGATCATCTCCTGAGTCTGATATTTGGACCACCGAAAGTAAAGTCCATTCCCTTTCTGTAAAATATTCAAGAATTCCATTTGGACCTCTGTAGCTCAAGATATTGCAGATCTCCCCAAATGTCCTATTCAGGGATGAATTCTGGAAGAGGTCGGAACCCTAACTTGGAGAGATCATATCTCCTGTAGTACAGAGAATATCAGTCTGATATTTGGACACAGGCTTCACCATTATTTTATATTATTCCCCTGCAATTTTCAGCTTCTAAGACTTCGCCAATATCTGAATATAGCGACTTTACCAAAACTTATCAGTTTCAGTATTTAGGGCTTCTCCTAGCTCAGGGTCAAACTAGGGTTTGACTTTCCTGGAGTTTTATCCAACCAAATTTCTTGATCCAGGTCTCTAAACTTCGGTTTTTATGAGGAGAATAACTCTATGCTGGTCTCACTCAAAAATTCATCTTCTGTAGAAAGCCCTAATTTTCGCATCGAAGACTGAAAATGCTCGGAATCAAATTCTGCTTCGACAGAAAGATGCGCCCTAAGGAGGAGAGTTGTTCCACCTTACTTTTGCTGAAAATACATGGAGGATGATCCAAAAAATAGGAAGCCCTCGTTCCTGTAGCTGTACAATGTCTTCTTCTCAATTTAGCTCTGATACCATGTTAGTTTTTCATCACATTAATCTAGCATTATGATCTTAGGATATTTTCACTGAGAGAATAACAAGCACAACAATAAAACACAAGAACATCACAAGAGACAAGAGACACAAAGAGTTTTCCTCGGGAAAACCATAAAGGATAAAACCCCACAACTTCCTCTAAGATAGAATCAACACCAAAATAGTAAGAGATCTCCCAAAATAACAGTAGTCTTCTGTCTTCTGTCTAGTCCCAAAATTTCCTTCTCCAATAGTGCGCCACACTTGGGAGAGAAAGTGATGTATTTCACAAGTGATAAATAGAGAGACTCTCACTCTCTATTTATATTCATCTGTTCACTTGAATTTCCTTTTCACACGTAGTCTCAACCTAATAATTACTACTCGAGCCTACACCTTAATTAGTGTATAATAACTCAAGTGCCCCGAAACTGTGGGGACTTACCTAATGACTTGATATGACTTAATTACCTTATTAATCCTCCCGATCGGAACATCGGGGTATGACCACATGACTCAAATACATAATAGAAACATCCCGGAATAATCATCGGGTTACAATATATAAGATACATAGAAGAATACATTCCGAAGTTACATATACATCAACAAAGCCAAGTGCTTTACCTCCACCTGTGTGCTACATGGACTTGATTCTCTTAGGGCCAATCATCCATCCTCCTCAACATGATGTAGTAAGACCAATAACCCATGAAAAAGATGTTAACTACCACATGAAATAGTTACCACTTCAATAAGTGTGCCTCTTCTAGCACATATCCCAAGGACAAACATTTTCCTATAGTAAGCTCTTGTATTGTCCATCAACCAAATGGTCTAAGATACAACAAGGGGATCAGATTGCATCCTTTCACCTTGAAACTGACATGACATGTGATCAAAAAAATAATCATCTTTCATGATAATATTTTCTCTCAGTATGCAATGTGCATTCAACCTCTTTTCACACAACTCACGAGTATCCCTAAATGGTTACAACGAGGAGGAGCTAAAATTAGTCAAGATACAATGAAACCATTGTTTGAACTTGTAATATGATACATCTAAAAATGAGGTTCTCCTCCAACTCAATCTTTTGTAAGTGACATTTATGACAAGTCCTCTCAAGGTGTGGAATGTGGTCACTTTTCTTATGCCTATACTTGGAGATAATGGGAGACCACTCTAGAGTATGAACCAACCAAAAATGATCTTGAGAAAATCTATCCAATTTTTGTGTGGATACTTAAGGATTCCAATAATACCATATCTCAAATGGATGAATTTCTCAAAATAAAATTCCATATTAGGGATAAGGCCCTTTGTGGGGTAGTCTGAGTGACTTGGATATACTACCTACATATATCCTCTCTAATCGGATAGTTTAAGATTGGTTAGAGGCTAGGACATGACCTAGACAATCTAAATAGTAACAAAAAGGGAGAAGTAAATCAACAGAAATCGACCACCAACTAAATCAACCAAGAATATTCCCAAAACCATTATGTACTTTAGGGGTCCTATGAAGGAAATAATACCTTATGAAGAGTGAAAATCTAGGTAGAGGTACTTATCTCTACCAAAATCAAAGTTTTCGGGGATCTAAAAACATGTAAAGAAAGTATACAACAATGAATATGGAATTTTCATAATTTAAATCGCAGCTAGGTCTAGAAGTGCAAGAGACTCTCACAATTCGAATTAGTTTTCAAAAAACAACAAAAAGCTTGAAAGAGTAACAAAATTTACATACACATATGAACACAAACTGTATATTATTGAACTATCTAACATCGGAATGTGTTTATATCAGAAATTTATTTCATTAAGAATAATTCATGATACTTAGGAATCCATTTGGGAGTGTACATGTGTCATGGAAATATTTGACCTCAATCCCCCCTAGGTGGACCAATGAAGCTATAACTCATCCAAAACAGGCACGAAACCTAGTGTGAACATTGGTAAGGTGTGTTGGAAAAATAATGAGTTCAAGGAATTTGTGGGTGAGCACGTAGAGGTGTGAGAGTGGCTCAAGGTGACCAATAAATGCTCAAGAATCCCAAAAATGCTCTAAAAACACCCCTAGCGCCCCTAGTCAACACATAATCCACAAAAATAGGAATGGGAGCACTCCTTTCATTAATAAGGGAGAACATGTGTTGGGTTGACCAATTTGGAGTGTTATTTTAGTTTTGAATAGGAAAACATAACTAGATATATTGCTGAATCAACTTCCCTAAGTCTAAACCATAGGATATCACTACATGAAAGAAAATAAATATAGCCTAATGTTAGAACTATGTTACTAAGATGTATTACTGCTCTAACACCCCCCCTTAATCCATACTCAGTACATTAATCCAAAAATATCATGGAGGACTTGGCAACAAAGGTTCAAGTCACCTCATACAACATAAAATTTTATTTGTCCATGAAAACAAGGAAAAGAGGAAAACCACATGGGAACAAAACCTCTCCTAAAAAATGGGAATGGGGCCAAAAATATGAAGGTGAATTGAATCCATCACCATGCATAACTCAATCTAAGAAGTGATCTCAAGTTAGTGAATTTCTTCTTAGTAAAACACTTGGTGAAAATATCAACAGTTTGCTCGGTGGAAGGGAAATACTGCAAGGTAATCACCCAATCATGCACTAAGCCCCGAATGTAGTGCATATGAATATCTATGTGATTGGTACTCTATATCCGTATTGTATATGTGGAAATATTGACTTCACTTTTATTTTCACACCAAATGGAAATGGGTGAATCAAGTGCAACATCAAGTTCCCGAAAAATGCCCTGCAACCACACACATTGTGTAGCTACATTCACCGCTCCTATGTACTCGGCCTCAGCTAAAGAAAGGGAAATAGTTTGTTGTTTATTACTTGACCAAAATATTGTACCATTGGTAATAATCAATACAAATCTTGAAGTGGATTTTCTGTCATTGGGATCTCCGGCCCAATCTGAATCAGAAAATCCTACTAGTTCTAGTAGAGAACTAGCAACATAATGTACACTGAAGGTCCTAGTGCCTTGTACATACTGAAGGATCCTCTTGGCTGCATTAAATGGATATCATGTGGCTGCTTCATTTATATTTCTACAGCACTAATAGCATATGATAAATCAGTTCTAGAATGTGTAAGATACAATAAACTCCCAACTAGTTTTGTATACAATGAGCAATCTACCAATGGAGAGTCACCAATTTCACCTAGTTTGATGCCAGAAAGGAATGGGAACTTGGATGCCTTACATTAAGAAAAATTAAAACTTAGTAAAATGTCTGAAGCATACTTTTGTAGGCTGATCATGATGCCAATTTCATATTTCTTAATTTTCAAGCCAAGAAATGTTTTAGAAATCCTAGATCAATCATTGAAAATTCACCATGTAAAGACTCTTTAATTGACCCAATTTCTTTGGTGCAGCTACCTGTAATCAAAATTTCATCAACATATAGAAAAATTAAATACAATACATCACCAATATGTTTCAAATAAAAATTAGGATCATACTTGCATCTAACAAATCCAATTGATAGCAGAAAATTGTCCAACTTGGCATACCAAGTCCTTGGGGCTTGCTTGAGGCGATAGAGTGACTTCTTTAACCTGCAAACAAGGGAAGGATCCTCCTGGAAAAATTCAGGTTTTTGAATTTATATCTATTCCTTTTGATCACCATGAATAAATTCACTTTTTACATCCATGTGGTGGACCTCCCAGTGCTTACTAGCAGCAATGGCTAAAACTAGCCTAATAGAGTCCATCTTTGCAACCGGTGAAAAGGTGTCTGTATAGTCAACTCCTTGGAATTGAGAAAATAATTTGGAAACTAATATTTGATTATATTTTATATCATACCCATCAGCAAAAAATTTGTTCCTATAGACCCACTTTCATTGCACAAGCTTCCTCTTGGGAGGAAAGGGAACCAATTCCCAAGTTTCATTATCTTGTAGAGAATTGAATTCTTCTTGCATGGATGATTTCCTTATTGGGTAATAATATTATTCCTGATATGATTGTGGATCATATCCAAAAATCATATATCAATTCTAAGCAAGGGAAACTTCACTTTCATAAGAAACATTGTGAAATTGTGATCTTGTCTTCCTAGGATCTAGAGAATTTCCTGCTAAATCCCCAACAGCTTGTATGTTTTATCTTCCCACTTGGGCCTTGAGGGTGAGTCATGTTAAGAAAAATAATATTAATCCATATAAGAATCCTAAATATCATAAATGAAATCATCACTTACATCATCTTGGTGTTGAGGAGAAGAGCATTCCCCTGGTCCTAGTTCAAAATATGGTATAATTTCCTCTTCGAATTGCAGAATCATTTTAATGAAATTTTTGTGTGTGGATGTATCAAAGATATTGTATCAATTTTTGTCTTCACCGTATCCCAGCATAATGCATTATTTTCTTTGTGTCTTCAATTCCTTCCTCTTCTCTGATGGAATTTGAACCCATTCCCTTGAGCCAAAAATCATGAAATGTGAAATATTTTACTTGTGACCAAACCAAGCCTCATAAGGTGTTTTCCCTTTCACTTATTTGCATAGAGACTTGTTTTGAATGTATGCAGTATATTTAATGGCTTCATCCCATATCTTAGGAATCAAATAATTAGCCTCTATCATATAGGTATCCATATCGTTGAGTGTCTTGATCTTCCTATCAGCCACAACATTTTTCTATGGTGAGTAGGGGACTGAATGCTGCATTTGGATGCCAAATTATTCACACAAGTGATGAAATTTTTTATTCACATACTCTTTTCCATTATCATTCCTAAGTATTTTAATATTTTTCCCAATTTGACTCTCAACCAAGGCCTTCCAAATCTTGAGAGTCTCAAAGACTTTGGATTTGAGCTTTAGGAAGTATACCCAACAAAACCTTCAAAAATATCTATGAAAGTGAGAACATACCTTGATCCTACATAGGATGGAGTGGGAAGAGAACCAATGATATATGAATGTACCAATCCAAGTGTTTGTGTACCTCTCCTTGCATTACCCTTCTCATAGATGTGCTCTGCATGCTTTCCCACCACCAACAAATCGATGCACCATTAGAGGATTTGATAGGATGAAGAAATTCCACCATGTCATCCTTGTTCAATTCTTGGAGGTATTTGTAGAATAAATTGAGCACATATATCTGTAGACAAACACAAAATTCACAAAATAGAACACACAATTTACTCAGCAATTGAAGAATGAAACAGTGCAAAAATGGCTTGCAACTGTGAATTCTTTCATTAATCAAAAGTAATTAGATAGAAATTACAATGAAGTGCAATGGCTAAATAGCCACAAGCAATTTGAATTCACATGAGGAAATTTGAATTGATTACACTCTAATTGACTGTAGGTAACTAAGACCTTGTCTAAATCATTATTGGAGGACTCAATGGTTAACTAACCTTGTCTAAATCATCATCGGAGTTCATCGGAGTTCTAAAACACAACTCAAGTGTTACATTTTGTGTTGACTAAGGATAACTGACTGTGGTAGGTGAGAAATGCACCCCTCCTGCATGAATCCATGCAAACCTAGCACTAACTAAATGTAGAGGACTAGAACTGAATGTAACTGACTCCTAACTTAGCTTGACTAGTCCCCAACTCAACTCAACTATCCTTGGTTGGTTTCAGCACTCCAAGTGGCTCCTAAATTGTAGGGATTGGTCTAGGAGGATCCTAAACTGATGCATGCAAGTGTAATCAGTGGCAGTAGGCCTCAATTAGTGTTCCCCACACTTTAGTAACTGAAACATGTGCCCCAATTAGGCCAAGTGGACCCAATGGTTCTAGTGACTAAAAACAGACTAGATGGACTCCCGATTTAGACATGACTCCTGATTTAGACATATGACCAAATTGGACAAGGGAGTATTAATAATCCTAATAACCCCCTTGAATGCTAACTTGGAAAATCTGTGGGCCCTGGTAACTAAGACCATAGGCCACCCATTACATCAAGTAAAATAAAGTAACTGCTTAATACAAGGAGCTAGGAAAAAAATGACATGGGGAAAAATCCCCCCTACCTCTATCTAAGCAGGTAGAATATTCATCTCTGTGAGGTAGCAAAGCAGCATGCATGGTGTGCTATGCACAGTTATTATGGGGCCTAGCATGTAGACTTCTCCTTCTTCTCCAAAATTGATGATGGAAGGAAGCAGGAATGTAACCTTTGTCTCTTGCTGGATGAAGAGGTGTATGATCACATCTATTCTTCTAAATGTAGTGAGACTAAGCCCTTGCTATGTAGAATATTACAGGGAGTCTATTTCATCTCTCTAAAGGAGGTAAGATTGCATGGCATAGCGCAAGGGTCTTTCCTTTCTGAGTGTCAGGTGGGTTTCCAATAATCTTCCTAGCTTCCAGTTTGGAAGTAGGGACTGAATCTAGATTTGAGTCACCCTGAATCTCAATCTCATAAACTGATAAAGATAGATTTGAAATACTATTAGAATCCGCAAAAGAAGTAGATGCAATGATTTTACCTTCCCTTGCAAGTGGCTATTGAGAGTGCACTGGTTCTGAAGAAGGTATGAAATGTGAGAACTCATATGCTTTTGAGGCATGACCTGCAACACCCTTTGCTATGATGCTCATGTTAACACTCCGTTTTAACAGTTGATTTTAGGGGCTTGATGGGAGTTCGATAAGGGTCCCAGCCCCTTGAATTTCATGTGACCACCCTTCAACAAAGAAAGCGGCAGGTGTGATGTAACATTGGGAAGGATTCATAATCAAGGGTTGCGATTGATCGAGGGAATATACACGGTTCCGAACTGCTTCGCACAAGCAAACATGCACGGTCAAAGCTTCCATCCAAGATTGCAAAACATGTTAAAGACCATGGGATTTTGACATTTGAGATGAGTTCTAGGGAAGATCTATGGCCTGAAGAGATTTTGTGATCCATACTTGTGTGAATAAAACCATAATCTCAAATCGCAAAAAGGTGTAGGGGTCACAAAGATCAATGGCCATGATGAAGAAGGAGATAAATCTATAGCTATAGTTCATTTCACAAGGAAAACTAGCATGGATGAACATCTAAGTTTCCCATTGTGAAATACAGTGGGGCCCACTTCGATCTATGGCTGCACGAAGGGTCAATCTCGATCAAGGTGAAGAATGTGTTGCGGACCAGAACTGCCTGTGGTGTTCAGAAGAGAAAAGTTGGCGGCAGGAGGAATGGAACATGGATGGTAGATATGATAGATTCCTTTGATCAGATGGCTGAGAAGACTCCTAAGGTGCATATCTCCTATCCAGTGTGGAGATGATAGTGGAGGAGACGTTCACGCATGTAATCTGTGCTCTCGCAGATTGGCCGATTTATCCAATGCCATTTTTTGGCCCTTCTTCCAGAGCCCATGTATAACAGTGTCAATCGACGAGGAAGGAGGTGGTAGATGTGATTGGACTAGCAAAGGAAGATGACCACTTTTCCAGTGTGTGACCATGTAGAAAGCTGCATTTGAACACGGTAGAAGCACATGTTTCAGGCAGAGGGGGAGGCATCATCCTTATCATTCGTCGTGACAGCCGAGCACGTCAATTTGTTATTCAAGCCAAATGTGACAGTCAGTGTCATGACGTTTTTCATGCATATTTGTAAAACATGGTGCTAGTCCACTCTTTTCACCGTTAACGCTAGATGGCGACTTGTAATAGTTTTTGATTCGGTAGTCTTAGCAATAGGATTGCATAAAAACGCTCTCGATAGAGGGAGAAAGGAGTTAGTGAATTGGATTGGGAAACAATCCTGGGCTAAGGCTCCCATTTGTAAAGCTTAATACCTATGTATGAATAAATTACAGTGAAAGAATGTTACTCACAGCAGAGATTCCCGTGTTGTTGTTTTTCCCAATATGTGCTCTCTTTTACATATAAATGTGTTTCCTATTTCCAATCCATTTTGTAAATTACTTTCCATGCCTACAACTTAGGGTATAGTGGTTCAGAATTCATACTAGATATGCTTCGGCCAATGTTCCAGGAATTTAGCAATGGTTCTTCTAAAGTTCTATGGAATTCATCTCGCTAGTGCTCCATGCGATGGAATCTCCCTCCTTGTCCTCTAAAACACCCGCTAAAATCTCCTGATTGGGAAATCAGCAGCTATCTTGCCTCCATTTGCAATCTTTCGTCATTATTTCCATTTGTAATCATTTCTTCTGCAGGTTTCGACTCCATTTTCCCATGGTCCCTTGCCCCCGATAATCCCATCATGCACCTTCCTCAACACACTTTTCCCCATTCAGGATCCTATCCCCCTGATTATGCTGATTGAAAATCCTATGTGGAGTAGACTTTGGTGACACACAAGATTGACAACCTTATGTGGAGATACTCTGATGACAAAAAAAAGATCCCTCTTTGACTATGTAGGGCCGGAGGCCCAGTCTAAAGTAGTTTTGTTGTTTCCTGGGAGTGGCCTCCCCTTGCTCGACCTTGGGGGCTCAAAATCCTAGTGCTAACAAACTGGTTCCATTTCCAGGGAACGAACTTGGAGATCCTCCTCGGGAAGAACGCCAAATATTTAGATCCAGCTGTTGATGGTCAACAATTGGTCAGACACCAAGAAGGTTGAACACTTTTCACCTGGCGACTCCACTCTTGAAGGATTCAGACTTTAGTGACTCTACTGGTGATGTGATCCAGAAAATCTAATGACCAAGGAAGGATAGTCTATCCCACTTAGAAAATGGACCCCTCATAAATCTTAGAAATGCACAACAGATGGGCTAAGCACTCAAGTCCACGTTTCTTCCAGGATGCCTTATCCTATCTTGTAAGTTTGCTCTTCTCTTTTCTTAGATTTTTCAAAATAGCCTTCTATGGCCCAGCTCATCCTGAGGAGAGCCATGAATATGTTCCTATTTATCCTTCTTTACAGACCGAAAGCGTTGCATTATCCGGTACATTTGATTTTGGCCTAGATATTTATCCAGGGGCGCCCGATGTCAAAGGACACCCCTACGAAATTCATGGAACCTCAGACGATAGTTTAGCTATCATGCCTAACCTTGTCTCCCCCATTTCTCCAAGCTGATATAAACTGCTGCAATTACCTCCTATCCTCCATCATTTTCCTATTAAATATTACAAGTACGTCCCCAAGATTGACGAAGAGTTCAAAAACTTGACTGCTGAGAAAAATGTACAAGCCTTTGAGCATTTCTCTTCCCTTTTTGAGATAGAACATGATGACATCTGCATGCAGGAATTCACTCTATCCTTGCAAGGAGATGCCAAAGTCTGGTTTAAACACTTGCAGCCTAAGTCCATCAGCACTTGGGAAGAGCTTTCTTGCATATTCTTGAGGTTTTGGGGTAGGAACCGGCCACTAGAGCAAATACTTTCTGAGTTTTATTCTTTGAGGAGACATGAAGTTGAGGCCATATCCATTTTTAACAGAATATTCGCAAGATTTTATTATAACATGCCTAAGGAAGTCCAACCTCTTGAGAACGCTACTAAGATCTATTATGCGGTCGCATTTCCTCCTAACCTGTCCTTGCTTCTTTTGGAGAGAAAATCAACCACCCTGCATAAGATGTTCACTGATTGTTTGGAGGTTGAGGAAAACCTTGAGATGTCCAGGAGATTGTCAGATTAGGATGGTGGTGGTGAAATAAAGGATACATACAAATTGGTTGGGCCCTACAAGCAGAAAAAGGAATCCCACGGCCCGTCTAAGATCTCTCATGATATGCAGAAAGATGACTAGCCCAAGGCTGAAATAAATGGTCCCGCAGGGTCATTCTTTGAAGATGGAGGCCTTCCCCACTCCTGGTCAACTAAAGATGATTTTAAGAAGGAGTTTGGTGCGCCTGTGTAAGATGAATATGAAGAAGAGTACCTGCAGAATATACCTGACGAACCAGTTGTTGAAGCAACGCCTTCTGATGAAAGAAATCAAAGTGCAATGAAAAATCAGGAGGTCAGAGATGGGAAAGATGATAAGGCACTGGAGGTGATAAATTACCCTTATGTTATGCCTCTTTTGAGTTGATACAACATATGATTAAGGCCTTCAAGCAAAAGCAGAAAGAAACAAAGGTGGTGCAGGCCAGAGACTTGTACAAAAATGAATATAGATGTAGCAACTTACAGATAAACACTTTTTATAATACTCTACTTTTAGGAACGACACCTCACCTAGAAGGAGTATGACTACTCGGTTCCACTGGAGAAGTTCCGAGCATCTTTCCCATGAGTAGGCGATAGTATGTGCTGGAGGTTGCCATGATTTCTACAACCCTGTGGCCAAATACATGGAGGTTCTGGGTGAAGGCAATGATTGGTCGCATCTCTGCCTTAAAAATTAGTTTGTTTATCATTCCCTTCTCCCATTATCTGTTTCATTTTTGTCCATCAAGCACCATACATGAAAAAGAGTATTAGGCAAGTTTCTTGATTGGCTTCACTAGAAGTCTGATTTCACTTAGTTGGGCTTGTGTACAAAGTTAGGTAGAGTAGGTAGGAGAAAATAAGCTCAACTGCTATTGAGCATTTCCTTCATTACTGTTTTCAGATTATTTTCATTTTCAATTACCAGCACAGGTTTACAATCACCAGCATGATTCACAAGAGTGGCACAAATTCACTGAAGCAGTAGCATGAAGCAGATGGATATGTCAAAGAAAGACTGAAGGCAACCCAATGGTTTAGGCACTTGGTCTATGGGGGTTCTTTGCTACCTCGCTGGGAGGATAACATCCCTCGTGGAGCCAGTTGTTAAAAATTTGTTTTAACAGTTGATTTTAGGGGCTTGATGGGAGTTTGGTAAGGGTCCCAGCCCCTTAAATTTCATGTGACCACCCTTCAATGAAGAAAGCGGTAGGTGTGTTGTAACATTGAGTAGGATTCATAATCAAGGGCTACGATTGATCGAGGGAAGATCCATGGTTCCAAACCACTTCGCACGAGCAAACATGCACGGTCAAAGCTTCCATCTAGGATTGTGAATCAAAGACCGAAGTATTTTGATGGTTGAGATGAGATCTGGGGCAGATCTACGACCTAAAGAGATTTCACGATGCATACTTGTGCGGATAAAACCGCAATCTCAAATCATGAAAAGGTGTAGGGGTCACAAAGATCAACAGCCGTGATGAAGAAGGAGATAAATCTATGGCTATGGTTCATTTTTCTAGGTGAACTAGCACGGAGGAACATCTAAGTTTTCCATTGTGAAATATGGTGGGGCCCACTTCGATTGATGGCTGCACGAAGGGTTGATCTCGATCAATGGTTAAGAATGTGTCGCAGACCAGAACTTCCTGCAGTGTTCAAAAGAGAAAATTTGGAGGTAGGAGGAATGGAACATGGATGATGGATATGATAGATTCCTTTGACCAGATAGCTAAGAAGACTCCCAAGGTGCAGATCTCCCATCTAGTGTGGAGATGACAGTGGAGGATACTTTCGCGCGTCTAATCTGTGCTCTTGCGGATTGGCCAATTTCTCCAATGCCATTTGTCAGCCCTTATTCTAGAGCCCATGTATAAAAGTGTCAATTGGCGAGGGAGGAGGTGACAGATGTGACTGGACCAGTGAAGGAAGCCAACCACTTTTCTAGCGTGTGACCATGTGGAAAGCTACATTTGAACACGGTGGAAGCACACGTTTCAGGAAGAGGGGGAGGAATCATCCTTATCATTCATCATGATAGCTGAGCATGTCAATATTTTATTCTAGCCGAATGCGACAGTCAGCATCACAACATTTTTCATGCATATTTGCAAAACATGGCGTTAGTACACTCTTTGCACTGTTAACACTGGATGGCGACTTGTAACAATTTTTGATTCGGTAGTCTTAGCAATAGGATTGTATAAAAACGCTCCCGATAGAGGGAGAAAGGAGTTAGTGAATTGGATTGGGAAACAATCCTGGGCTAAGGCTCCCATTTGTAAAGCTTGATACCTGTGTATGAATAAATTATAGTGAAAGACTGTTACTCACAACAGAGATTCTTGTGTTGTTGTTTTTCCCAATATGTGCTCTCTTTTACGTGTAAATGTGTTTCCTATTTCCACTCCATTTTGTAAATTAGTTTCCATGCCTGCAACTTAGGGTATAGTAGTTTAGAATTCATACTGGATATGCTCCGGCCAATGTTCTAGGCATTTACCAATGGTTCTTCTAAATTTGCATGGAACTCATCTCGCTGGTGCTCCATACAATGGACTATCTCTCCTTGTCCTCTAAATCGCCCGCTAAAATCTCCTGATTGGGAAATCAGCAACTATCTTGCCTCTATTTGCAATATTTCATCATTCTTTCCATTTGTAATTGTTTCTTCCACAGGTTTCAACTCCATTTTCCCATGGTCCCTTACCCCCGATAATCCCACCATGCACCTTCCTCAACACACTTTGCCCCATTCAGGATCCTGATTATGCTGATTGAAAATCCTATGTGGAATAGACTCTGGTGACACACAAGATTGAAAACCTTATGTAAAATACTCTGATGACAAACGAGAGATCCCTCTCTAACTGCACAGGGCTGGAGGTATAATCAAAAGTGGTTTTGTTGTATCCTGGGAGTGGCCTCCCCTCGCTCAACCTTGGGGGCTCAAAATCCCACTGCTAACAGTTCCCAGTAGAGATATATATGATCTCCACTAAGTCATGACCAAATATCACTTGCTTTGGAGATCCAATATGGGTCATCTGATAGAAAGATAACAGGTTTGAATCTAGGGAGGGAACAAATAGCACATATTTGAACCTTCCATGTTCAAGATTGACAGATCCCTTCCCTTTTGTTTGGACTTTACTGTTATTTCCCATCTGAATATTAGGACCATCAAAGGACTAAAAATAATAGAATGATTCTCTAGATGCAGCCATATGGTTGGAAGCTCTAGAATCAATGAGGAAGACATGTGCTGATGAGAAGCAAGCCTTCAGTGCATGTACTTTCCTTTGGTATTCTTCATCTTCTTCTTCAGATTCATCCTTCCTTGTGCTAGCAGGTATAGAAATGTTATGTTTCTTCAAAAGAAGAGCCATTTCATCAAGTTGTCTTCTCATACAGGAGCTTTCTGAATGAAATCCCCTTCCATAGTAAGAGCATAGGACCTTTCCTTTTCCATTCCTCTTGCTTCTCTTCAAACCTGAAGGCTCCTTTGATTACTATTTCTTCACAGGAGACTCATCTCTTTGCTTCCCTTTGTCATTTTCTACCTTATCTCCTCTTGCAAATAGAGCTTAATCTTTGGGAGATCGAATGATCCCCATTTGGATCAATTTATCATTCTCAGAAGTGAGAGATTGGATGAAGGCATCAAGAGTGGGAATCTTCCAATTTGGAATAGTGAGCCTT
>LPNX010073695.1:76172-113589 GCA_001517045.1 Pseudotsuga menziesii | reverse complement strand
AACAATGCAAAAATGGCTTGCAACTGTGAATGCTTTCATTAATCAAAAGTAATTAGATAATAATTACAATGAAGTACAATGGATAAATAGCCACATGCAATTCAAATTCACATGAGGAAATTTGAATTGATTACACTCTACTTGACTGTAGGTAACCAAGACCTTGCCTAAATCATCACCGGAGTTCATCAGAGTTCTAAAACACAACTCAATTGTTACATTCAGTGTTGACTAAGGCTAACTAACTGTGCAAGGTTAACTAACCTTGTCTAAATCATCACCGGAGTTCATCGGATTTCTAAAACACAACTCAATTGTTACATTTAGTGTTAACTAAGGATAACTAACTGTGGTAGGTGAGAAATTCACCCCTCCTACATGCATCCATGAAAACCTACCACTAACTGAATGTAGAGGACTAGAACTAAATGTAACTGACTCCTAACTTAGCTTGACTAGTCACCAACTCAACTCAACTGACCTTTGTTGGTTCAACACTCCCAGTGGCTCCTAAATTGTAGGGATTGGTCTAGGAGGATCCTAAACTGATGCATGCAAGTGCAATCAGTGGAAGTAGGATTCAATTAGTATTCCCCACACTTTAGTAACTGAAACATGTGCCCCAATTAGGCCAAGTGGACCCAATGGTGCTAGTGACTAAAAATAGACTGGATGCACTCTCGATTTAGACATGACTCTTAATTTAGACCTATGACCAAATTAGACAAGGGGGGATTAATAATCCTAATATGTAGTTCATTTGGCCAAATATATTATGCGATATCTTGATGGTTTCATTTTCATGATATAGAAGCTCTTTCCCACTGGAATTTGGAATAAATTTGGAGAATTTGTACATCCTAGATTCGTGATCAAAATACCTCAATGCCACCACTTTGTTGGAGTATATTTCATCTATCTCAACCTTATCTAGAGTAAATGTTACTCTCTTGGATTCTCTAGTATGTGTCATTTGGTATACTGATAGTAGGTTCACTTCCAAGTCTGGTACATACAAGACATTGTTGAAATATCCATCTTCAAGGTCGATCCTACTAACTCCTTTGGCCTCGATCTCAGAATCATCTACCATTCGAACATTTGGGCCATTATTTGAATATATGGATGTGAAGAACCCTCAAACAAAGGAAATTTTCCTTGAATATTCCAAATCAATGATGAACATGGAGGGATATGAAGAACCTGCAACCAAAGCATGACACTTCTCCTTGTTGTAAGAACCTAGACTACCATCCTTCTTCCTTGTGCCATTTTGGACTGGGATGTTGTTATTCTCTAACATTTATGCCATCATATAAATGGTTTTATTCATGCAGTCACTCTCTATATTCCATCCCTTATGGAAATAGGTCCATTTGGTCTTCTCTTTTCCCTTCCTGTCGTTGTCATTGCAAGGATTTGAACCCCTATTAGGAATATTGGGTCTGAGTATTGTTTCTTATTCTCGGGCTATTTCAAATCCTTGTCTTTCTTCTTTCCCTTGGATGCATTTGAAACACCTACAAAAAGAGATTGTTACTTTCTTGTTTTGATGGTTCCCATCTGCACTAGCTTTTCTTTATCTTGGGTCAAAGACTCCATGAAGCTTTCTAGTCATGGAATTTTCCAATTTCGAATGGTTAGCTTGCCAGAATTGAATGTGCTAACAAAAAACAAGTATTTTGGCCCTAAATTCGAAAGGATTGAAAATATGAGTTACTCCTCATTCTTCTCGATTCCATGCTACTTGAGTTGAAGCACCAATGACTTAAATTTGGTGAAGAACTCCTGGATAGTGTCAAAATGTGTTGGGATCAAGGTGATGAGCTCATTTTCGAGCTAGTTTCCCCTTAGTTTATTAGTTTTCCTAAAGAGAGATTCGATCCTAATCCAAAATTCATTTGGGGTAGATAAACTGTTAAAATGAAATAGAATATCTCTCAAAATGCTGAGTCATAGTATTCCAAAATCTTCATCAAGTCTATTGAAGTATTTCAACTTCTCTACTACAAAATTTGGCTCTACCTTTATCCCCATGGTGTCTCTGTAGCGACCCTTGGATCTCAGTTGGATGACCATTTTTTCCTTCCATTGAAAGCAATTGAATGGATTCAACAAGACATGAGTTTATTCCATATCTTCTTTTACTAGTGGTGAGAATTTGTTGAATGTACCTGCAAAAACACTCAAATCTATCTAGAAAATCCATCAATATGAAACTCAAACACTATAGATTGATATACAACTCTAATGAAATTTGATACCATGTGAGAATTTTATTCACATTTGGATCTAGGAGTGCAAGAGACTCTCATAATTCAAATTAGTTTGCAAAAACAACAAGAATCTTGAAAGAGTAACAAAATTTATGTACACATGTGAACACAAAGTGGATATTATTGAACTGTCTAACATATGGATGTGTTTATATTAGAAATATATTACATTAGTAAACATTCACAAAACCTAGTGTGAATGTTAGTGAGGTGTTTTGGGTAAATAATGATTCCAAGGGATGCATGGGTAAGAAAGTAGAGGTGTGGGAGTGGCTCAAGGTGAGCAATAAATGCTCAAGAATCCCAAAAATGGTCTAGAAACACTCCTAACGCCCCTAGTCAACCCAAACTCCACAAAAAATAGGAATGGGGGTGCTCCTATCATTAATGAGGGTGTACATGTGCTAGGTTGACCAAGTTGGAGAACTGTTGTAGGTGTGAATAGGATAAAATAACTAGATATCGTGTTGAGTCAACTTCCCTAAGTCTAAACCATAGGATATCACTGTATGAATGCAAATGAAAATAGACTAAGGTTATAACTATGGTACTATGGATTTATTACTACTCTAACAAGCCTCAAGGTGGAATGATGAGCCGTAATGAGAGGATTTGGAATCTCTCTATCCTAACCTAGCTGGCCCAAAGCAAGTTAGGTCCCTAAACCTTGAATCCATAGAGGATAATGGGTCTATTTTTCAAGGCCAAGAGGTACATCTTGGATGAGATCCTGGAAATGATGTTGAAGGTCACTGTATTTTGAGTTAGGTAAGGAACCCATATCACTTGTTAAGCAGGGATTGGAAAGAACAACTAAAACAAAACAAAGGCCCTAAAAAATGAGCCCCCAAGTATGTGTAATATGTGTAAAATCTCAATATAATCCCACTAGGAGTAGAAGTGGTATTTTAAGAGAGCATGTTGAGAAATTTTTAAGATAAGAAACTTAATTTTTCCACAGCTCACTAATAACTGTCAAAGGTCACAGAAGTTGGATAATGCTTCCATTTTTCTCAAAAACCCCTCTGATAGAGCATGGGAGGATCACTTTTTCTATAAATAGAAGGAGGGATATCAATACATGGTGTATAAGACACTTATCACCACCTCTATGCACCCATTAAATAAAGGACTCAGCTCACCAATTGATATCACATATAGTCTATCAAAAGGGCCATCCCTATTTGAACACAATGGTGCATATGATGTGTAGTATATTTCCACAAATTAGCCACCATGAAAAAGAGCACAAATGCATGTATGACATGTTGAAGTGTACCAAAAATTTATACTATCTTATTATACTTTCAAAAATAATGTCTAGACTCTAGATCCATTTTTTTTTACCCTTGCAAGTGACCAGTTGTAAATTAATTGTGAGTGTATTTTTTCTCACAAGGTTTGGATTGCAAATAGAAAATATGATTACTATATATCATACTACAAACTTAAAACAATTATAAACTTATGGAAAACAACACATCTTGAAAATATTACCATTCCCCATAGAGCTCATATATTTCAACCATGTATTCTGACATCCATCATATAGTAGGATTTGAGAAAAGGAATTTGAAGATTTACCAGGTATCGAAATAGTTAGTTCTTGTAAACGGAACCATTCTTTGCGATACACACAATTTGAAAATTCATATAAATTATGTTGGGAGAGGATATGAATACTCTAGAAACCCTAGTGTCAATAACTTAACAAAAATAAGACACATAATCTATGCACATTGAGACATGATTTGGTTTGAAATAAATTATAGCTCTCTCATGCATCCATGCTTTACTTTAAGCAACTTGGGAAGAATTGGTCATTCATAAGATGTTGAAAAACTATATGCATTGTTTTTCCTTTCGAATCCATGGAGATAAGAAGCTTCACATCCATTCCATTCCCTAGGGGAAAGAATGAAATGTCCCTTCCATTTTTTCCCAAACATTGATCAATCCTTCTTAATCTTCATCTCAACTTGAAGTCCATAATTTACCCTAGTCTATGACACTAGAAGTCATGTGCGCTGGGATGAACTGAAATGCACATTAATATCCTCCATTGGAACTGCATAGGCTAAGGGATGCACCCAAGTAGAGTCTCCCTTCATTTTATTGTGGAGGGTAGCATTATTTCTCTTTGGTCTTGTCACAATGGTATTGAGAGGTTGATTTTCAGGTAGAGAATTGGATAAATTGTACACTACACATTTTTTGTGAGAGATATTCATTATGGCCATTACAAGTCAAGAGATACCTAGCATCAACTGGAACATAACCTACATAATAGAAAATTTATGAGTGAAAATTGTTCTGGTTTAATGGACACGGATACCAAGATTTTTGGTCAAGCTGTTTGAGCTTATCATAATCTTCCATGAAATAATTTCAAAACATTACCCTCAAACTGATATTTACTGGTATTAATCAATTTACCATTTGGTGATTAGGTTTTAGTTTGTAGGTTGTGAACCCATGCCACTATGTATTGCATGCTCCAATTCCTATATAAAGGACCTCTGTTGGAATCCCATACAAAGCATATGGTTTCCTTAGACATCAAACAGAACCCAACATACTGAAATAGTGCATCATAGGTCTTGGCTCATTCAAACAACATCATGGTCCCTTTTATATGCCCCAAAAAATCCTAGCCTTCTCAAGCAATCCTAGACAGCTCTTGGTTCAATCCAAGTAGCCATAACATGTCACATCCCAACCCAAGACATACCTAATAGGTCATGGTTCAGTTCAAGAAGCATGCCATAGGTGACAACCGAGCCTAAGACATCCCAAACAGGTCATGACCCAACCCAATTAGGAGCAACAAGGTCATGTCCTATTCCAGTGTGTAACAGCAAGGTCATGGCTCAGTTATGGATAGCCAACAAGGCTTATGCCCCACTCCAATGATTAGAAACAAGGTCACAACTCAAGTTTGGGTATCCAACAAGGGTATACTTTCAAGTTTTCATTCCATATTCACTCAATGTCATGTGAGGTGTAGTGTTTAACCATGTTATTTTTCAAAAATAAATTGGTTAATCATTTTCAATCCATTATTCATTATTAGGGTATTGAAAAAAATACACAACATTTTTACTTGATAGCACATGGTTGGAAAGAAAATCGACAACATTTTTTACATTATTGGTTGTGAAAAACTATGATTATGGATCATGGATTCACCTTGTTGCATTGTGACGCTCATTATTTTTTTTTCTTTATGTTTACTCTCAATCATATGTTGAGGTAAATATATGCTACGCATTAAAATAACTTGTTCTCTTTATTATTAGGATCAAATTTTAGGGTTGGATAGTTGGGTTTGACTTCAGAATTTACATTGTTATTTTGTAACAATGGGAACATAAACTATAGAACAAAAAATTCATGATCTTTCTTATGGTTAATGGACACCGAAACCAAGAATTTTAGTCAATTCATTTGAGTTCATCATAATATTCCATGAAAGACTTTCAAAACATTAGTGTCAAACTCATAATACTAAACAAGAAATAATATTTTATCATTTCAGAGAAATCGTGTTTGAATCATATTTCTTGGTATTAATTAATTTACCATTTGTTGATTAGGTTTTAGTTTGCAGGTTCTGAACCCATGCCAATATGTATTGCATGCTCCAATTCCTATATATACAAGTCCCTGGTTATCTTAAGAAATGGAGTGTTTCTAGTGACATTAAAGAATTATGGTGAAATAATATTAGACATGTTGGGATTAATAATCCTCCCTTTGACTAAATCAACCTAATTTACCACTTATCCTAAGTATTTGACTCAAGAATGTGATTGCATCATCAACATCTCATTAGTTTCAGTTATTTGGGCCTCCTCCTTCATTCATGGAGCCAATATGGGTTGTTTTGCATGATCAATGCACCACCATTCAGTCAACTAAGAGATACCACACCTAATTTTGGGTTAAATAAATTGTAAAGGTTCATCCACCTAACTTCTGGCACTCATATCAGTTAAATGAAGTGGTAAAGGTGCCTCCACCTAACTTGTGGCACCAAATTCAGTTAACTGAAGACTTAAAAGTTCCTCACCTATTTTGGTCATTCAGTTTAGTTATGCTCAGCTAACTAAAGTCAGAAAGGTTCCCCCATCTACTTATTGGCATGAAGTTGAGTATTGACTTAGTTAGACATAGTTTAAACTACCTCCTCGATTGTTGTTGTAGTTAAGTGGTTAACCTATGTGTAGAGTGGTGTTAATTGACAAGTAAGCCACTCTCATCCATTCAATTCAAATTATCTCTGAAGGATTTGAATTTATTGGCTATTAATGCAATTGTAGAGAATTGTAATGTATCTTCTAAATTAATAATTATAATATTACTCCTGCAAACATTTCACACAGTTTCAAACATTCATTGAGTAAATTGATTTGTGTGAATATCTAGTAACTTTTGTCTTGGTTCTAAGATTTTTGTTCCTAAATTTTATATGGTATCAGAGAAATGGTAGGACAAGGAAACTCTTCTACATATTTTTTGATGAATATTGATCAAAATTTCTCAAAAATATTAAACCACTACACCAGAAGCAGAGATTTTTCCACATAAACCCTGGAATTATAGCCTTTCTCTATCTAGATTATGTTAAGAGAATTCTATCCAGGAGTGAAGCAACTCCAAAAGTGTAGGTTGTTCAACCTTATTTTTTTTATGTGTGTGACTGCAGGTATCTTAAAATCTCCATTCACATTCTATACAACTGGAAAATGGACTCTTCCTCTTGCAATATTCTCACTCCTTTCAAATATCATCAGTGGAAAAAGGACACCGAGATAATATTATGCTCAGGTACAGACTTTTCTATCTTAAAAGTCATGGTTTCCGGCTCTGCTCTGTTAGCTGGAAATGTGCTACGACGTCGTAGCTCTATCTTATATTCTCTCCACCAAAACTTATCTATCCACTAAACTGGAAGCTTCTTCTGTAGCTACGGGACCCTGCTCCAACAATACCCTAACACTTACTTGTGGCTCGTCCTCGAGCCACTTCCAGCGGGCTTCTCCTGCTGTAGCTTTGCCTTGTCTTCCTGCGAAGTCCTCTGCAACCTGTCTCGAAGTCCTACGACTTCCTTCTGCATCACTTCGACATGCTCTTTATACTTTCTATAACTTGGTTCATCGAGCTCTCTTATCCTTCTTGCCCGTAGTCATGGTCTCGCTCTCGTCGCTCTTGAAACCTTTTAAGAACCTTCTGGTGTTTGAAAGGTCTTCCACAGATATCCTTTCCTCTTGACCTGGGTTAGAACTTTTATCACAAGGAAAATCTGTATCTTCCAGCCTTCTCAAACATTTCATTCATTCTAGAGCCTTGTATATGAAAGAGATACAAACCATGAATTCCGTTCTGAGAACAAGCCTTTGTCTGCATGCTGGAATTCTACCATCTGCTGGGTTTGCTGTCCTCTTCCACTTTTCTTCTCTTCGAGGTGCTCCAGGTACTCATGCTGCCTTTGATCGTCATATTTTCATTTCGTTGCCTCCGCAATCTCTTATGCTTCTCTTAGCTGATCAGATAGGTCGGTGACCTTCTCCCGTTGCTTTATTTTTCTCATTTTTACTTTCCTCCTGGCGGGAGATTTATTCTCATCATTCTTCTACTCTGCTTTCTTATCTTCAGTGATCAGCTCGACGTTCTTCTTCTCCTTAGCAGAGACTTTGGTGACAACTTCTACTTCTGGCGCTTGACTCTTCATCCTTAGCGACTGTCTGACCTGTGATGTACTTAATTTCACAACCCTGGGCAACGTCGTCATAGAGAACCTACGACCACCCGGGTCGAAGCGTCTCGGGATGTCTTCTAGAGGTTCGTCCTCGGACAGAACCCTCTCAGTACAAAATGGTGGATGTGCAATGGCTGCAACTTCTGAAAATCATAGCACTCTGTAACCAGCTGAGCTTTGGACAGAGAACTCTTAACAACTTACTCTATAGCTCTCGGTTTTTCTGCAAACGTAACCGTCCCAATTCAATACATTCTACTTTTATACCCAATATGATAATCCCAGACACAACGGTCATCTAGACTGAACCCATCGGTCGTAATAGATGCATGGAAAAGACCACACCCATCATCTGATCCTTAAAAAATGCGGAAATCTGATCGAATTTCCCTCGAAACGTGTGTGTACAGGCGCCGGTCTCGTTGAAGATTTTCCAAATCTGGAAAAATTGATTATACTGGTTCCAAATCTACAGTAAGATATACCGGTCATTTCCTCATTAACTACCTGTCAGAGGGTGATTTGACTGGCCCTCTGTCGGTTGCAAAACTGAATACGTGGCATGGGGAAACATCACACTGCCGCGATGCGACTCCACATCAATTGCGTAAAACAAATTTTTTTTTTTTTCATCCTGATGACTTGCACAAAATGAAACAACCTTATGCGATTCCTCATTCTTAGAAAATACCTGCCGGTGTAGACTAGTTCCCGGTGCGATGCCTCCTTTCAACTACACTGGACATCTACACCACCATAAACTGGCTAAGCTAGGGCTGAGAGGCGGGGTGGCTATCACTATAGAGATTAAGCCTACTGCCATTAATCCAAGTGGGAAGAAGCTCCCCATCCAGCTTGCTGAGCTGAACGGCACCTCCCTCTGTAACTTGTTGTATCTGATATGGCCCCAGCCAATGCGTCTTGAACTTCCCTGGAAACTTAATGAATTTGCTGTCATAGAGGAGCACAAGGTCTCCGATCTGTAAAGTCTTATTCTTAATGTGTCTATCATGCCAAGCTTTTTCTTGGGCCTTCTGCACTTTCTGATGGAATCCGGCGATGAATCTGTCTTCTTCTAAGGCAAGTAGCTGTGCTAGCCTTTCCTCCACTGTGTCTGTATCAGTCATCCCGATGATCTAAGCGATTATTAAAATCGGAAGAATATACTCCATAGGCATAACAGCCTCCTATCCATACACCAAGCTGAAAGGTGTGTGTCCTGTAAGTTTCTTGCATGTGGTCCTGTAAGCCCATAATACAGCATTAACTCTAAGGTCCCAATCGTTCCTTTGGCTGTTACAGATCTTAGTAAGAGCATTTTCTAAAATCTTGTTAAAGGCCTCCACCGTACCGTTAGCCTGTGGGTGGTAGGGAGTGCTCTTATGGTGCTGAATCTGGAATTATTCTGTCAAGGCCTCAATAGTGCTGTTCAAGAAATGGGTACCTTGATCACTCATCAAAATTACTGGGCATCCGAATCTACTGATGATGTTCTCAAAAAGGAACTGTACGGCTATAGTAGCATCACAATTCTTTACTGCTTTGGCCTCTACCCATCTGGTGAGGTACTCTGTTTCGGTGATAATATATCTCACACCATTGCGCTTTCCTAGTGGGTTGATAGGACCCACAAAATCTATAGCCCATTTGTCAAATGCGCGCAGCGTAACCTGCGGTTGCAGCGGCATTTCATCGCGTCGCGAGGGTTTTCCTACCCTTTGGCAGATATCGTAGCATCTGCAAAAGTCCTTGGTTTCTTTATGCAACGTAGGCCACCATAATCCTGCCTCCAAGATTTTCTGTGTAGTCGGCTTTCCTGCGAAATGACCTCCTGCGGTTCCTGCATGTGCCTCCCTGATGATAGCATATTTTTCATGCGGCATCACACATCTACGCAGAAATTCATCCAGACCTAACTTGTATAGGTGTCTTGTGATGAGGGTGAATTCTACTGCTTTAACAACCAACTGCCTCTTTTGCTGCTTAGTAAACTCATCAGGCTCTACTCCTGTAGTGAGGAATTGAATAATATCGGCATAGTAATCATCTACGATATGGATAGAAAACAACGGCGCATCTGGCAGATTGTCCTCTAGGTTACTTGGCTCTTCTCTTGAGTCTATTCATGACAGATGATCAGGTCTGGCATTCAGTCTTCCTGGCTTCACAATGATTTCAAAATCATACTCCTAGAAGAGGAGTAACCATCTGCAGATTCTCCCCCCTAACACTGGATTATTGACCAAGTACTTTAACGTGGAATGGTCAATGAACATCTTAAATGAGGCACCCAACAGATAGTGTCTAAACTTCTGCAGCGCATACACCATAGCTATACCTTCTCTTTCTGTTGTGGTGTAGTTATTTTTTGCTGTCAAGAGCTTTCTACTGGAGTATGCGATAGGATGGTCAATATCTCCTTCTCCTAGTTGTGTTAAAACAACCCCTAGTGCGATGCCAGATGCATCCACATGTATGTGAAATGGCTTAGTCCAGTCTGGAAATACTAGGATGGGTGTTGTAACCATATTCTCCTTAAGTATGTCTAGACTCTGCTGACATTCGTCATTCCATAGGAATTTTACATCCTTCTTTAGCAATTTCTCCATTGGTGCTGTAATCTTTGCGTAGCCTTTGATGAACTTTTGTAGTACCCGGTATGACCAAGTATTGTCCTCAGTTGCTTGACTGAGTTGGGTGCTGGAAGATTTACAATGATGGCAATCTTTGTGGGATCTACCATCAAGCCTTGTCTGTACACAATATGACCCAACAAAATACTGAATGGTGCACAAAATATACATTTTTTCAAATTTAGAGAAATCTGGTACTGCCTACATTTCTCTAACATCAGTCTTAAGTCTCTTATGTGCTTGTCGATTAGTCCAAATACAGTCCAATCATCGAAATATACTTCTTGGAATTTATGAATGTATTCTTTAAATACATCAACTACTACTCTAGAAAATATAGCTAGTGCATTCTTAAGACCAAAGGGCATTACCGTATACTGGAACGAGCCCCATTCTGTTGTAAAGGTGGTCTTGGATCAATCTTCTGGATATATTATGATTTGATGGTAGCCTGAGAAGCCATCGGTGAAGGAGTAGACCTCCTATCCTCCCACGTTGTCTAACACTTCATCAGTGAACGGTGTCGGAAATGGATCATGAAGCAATGCATCGTTGAGCTTGCACAGATCGACACAGATCCTGATGTCTCCTTTGGTTTTCTTTTCCTATACAACCATGGGACTAACCCATTCACTCTCTTCTACTGTCTCGATGATGCCTACCACCAGCATCTTATCGATTTTGTCCTTTACTTTTTCTTTGTAGCATGGATTCAATCTATATGGGCGCTGCTTGACTAGTCGAGCATCCTCCTTGAATGGTATCCTCATGACTCCCAAGTCTCCAACTATTCCCTTCATCTCTGTGAACTTGGTGGGAAATAGGTCTTGATAGTTATGTAACAAATCTGCAATCTATCCGACTGTTTCATCATTCCAATAGTCTCCAATAGAGGCAAACTTAGGTTCTGTGTCTTTGCCAATATTGATATTTTTAATCTTGATGGGTTCGGTGATTGCTGGAATTTCTAACTGTGGTCCCCCAACATTGCGAGTCCCTTCTGACTCTGGAATGTTGGTGTTGCGAGGGTCCTCATCCTCGTCCCCTAGTTCTGATGTAAAATTATAACACTCTAATGCCTCTTCGAGCTGGATAGCCCACTCAGGTTGAGCTGGCACTGATATGGTACAGTCTTCAAATATCTTTCTCTTTATTACTTGTAGGGCCTGATCAACACCTGGATACTTAGATTCAAAAGCGAAGGTGAGTAGAAAGTTGTCTATCATAAGTGGCCATGTTGTTGTTCCCTTGTGCAATTCAGTCTCTATATACCAGTTCCTTGGAACTGTGTCCAAAGTATGAATGAATCGGTGAACCCATTCATCCTCGGGAATGTGCGACCAATTCTGTTTGCATGTCTGAATGTGTGACCTGGGGTCACTCTCTCCTGTGTACTTCTGCTGGACGTAATCGGTGTCGATAGAGAATCTGATCACCATCAATCTTTTAATATCATCCCATGATGCAATGTTCTTTTTATGCACGTCCCACCATCTTGTAGGTGTGGCTCGTACTGCAAGATCCATAGCTGCGATCCTCTGTTCCTGAGGAATCTATTGCTCAAACTGCTCAAGGAAGTCCTGGATATTTTTCAGACCATAATATGATGGAATCTCGTTGATCTCTGCACCAATCCATCGCAGTGACTTAGTCAAGTACGTACACCTGCGTGCTGAGACTCCGTGAAGTTTGTTCTGCCAGTTCTCTAGACCAACATCTGAATACGATGCACATGAGATGTCGCATTGCCAACTAATGTTCCCATCTGCTGTTGGATTTACATAGTCGCTCTGGTTTGTGGTCATATGATAGAGACTCTCCATGTTACATGCCTCCTCCTCTGCTCGAATAGGTTCAATATATCTAGGACCCTGGAAAGGATCCAACGGCGCGATGACTTGGATCTGCGTGTCCTCAAAGGTCATTTGTCTTCTCTTTAGGTCGATGACAGCCATGTTACTGATCACCCAATTGATACTTAATAATGTTGGATATGGTCGAGTATCGCCAATGATTTCTATAACTTCAAAGTCCACAAAACTGCGAACTCCGTCAATGTCAACTGGCACCTGCGGTAGTCGACCCAATGGTGATACTCGCTGCTGGTTAGCTAATCTCAGGTGGATAGGTGATCTGACTAACTGAGGGCTACCCATCTGTTCCCATGTATGCTTAGTCAAAACATTCACCTCTGATCCTAGATCTAAGACGACCTCATCCATTTCAAACTCTCTAATCTGTGCCGTGAGCTTCATCTCTCTTCCGTTCCTTGTATGTCCTGTAATATTATGAACAACGTGGTGTGCACTGCCCAAGAGAGAGGGTTGCTGACACTGATCTATGATGCGCTGGAGCTTGCTGATAGCTTTTTCATTTCTCACGAGTTTCAAGCAACTGCGCAGGAACGATTATACGCTTCCTATCGATTCATCCTCGTCACCTCTTCCCGATGTGGTAGCCTGTGGTATCTGTTCAGGGTTATCGCCACAAGATTCTTGCTACGGTACGCTCCTAGATGGCGGTACCTACGATCCTGATTGCGTAGGTTCATCAAAGAAAGCCTTAGCTTCCTGAAATGTTTGTTTGTTATTTTGTAGGTCGAGTGGTGTTGCTTTGGTAGGAGCTCTGCGCACCCACGGCTGTCCTGTGTTCTTTTCCGTCTCCTGCAATGTCCCACTAGTAGAAACACCGCTACGAGTCACAATATTGACTCTTGGTTCTAGATCTGCCTGCTCAGCAGCAATAAGCTGGATGTTCTGGTGTGCTGCTGGCTTAGGTTCTCTAATATTAGCTATCAAGGTAGGACATTCCTCTATAGTGTGTTCATAAGATTTACAATAATTACATGTGGTAGTGGGGCTCTGACAGTCCCTAGCATAGTGTCCTATAACTCCACAATTGTAACAAGTAACTGGGCCATGACCACGGCCAAAACCTTCTCCACTTCCAAATCCTTCTACTCAGCCAAAGCCTCCTTCTCGGCCTCATCCTCTGAATCCTATACCCCGACCACCATAAGCCGGATCTTGCTGTGGTCCTGCTGCTAGACCCTGTGTCTCTGACTGGACTCTGTACAAGTCTTGCTTTGCTCCCACCATCATGTCATAGGCTCTGCAATCTTGTTCTTGATGGCCTACAGACTTGCAGAAGATGCAGTATAAGCTCTTAGGTGTCTGCACATACTTTTGAAGTAGAGGGCAATGGTGAGGTAAGTGTCCTCGCGTTTTGCATATCTCTCACCATGGCCCGTGGGTCTGTGGTAAGGGGTTAGGAGCCCCTATTGCTATATATTCTACAAAGACCAGACAATTGTCTTTACTATGGACCTGTGCTTTACATTTTATGCACCATATCTCTTGCGCAACTTCTTTCCCTTTCTTCAGCTCATGCAACTGTAATGTAAGATTAGCCAACTGGTTCTATAAAGTTGTCATGACTGTACTAGTCTCAACTAGAGGTGAATCCTCGAGTTTCATTGCCATCTCCAACATTTCATCCTACATCTGGAGTTTCTGCTACATTAACAGCAGTCTAATGTGAGGGAGCAGCGCTGCAATAAACCATTCCTTATGCTGCTCCGGCGCGAACTCAAAACTAACTTGGTCTATAAAGGCTTTGAATTTCTGATCAAAGTCCCACACCAACTCTGTAGGTAATTGCTTGATGTCCTTGAGTTCTGTTATGCACTGTGACTCAAACTTAGGTTTCTTAAACTCTTTAATCATGGTGGTCTTGACCTGGACGAGTGTTCTGGCTATAGCAACGTACTTCATATACCATGTTAAAGCTTGTTTTCTCAATGTGGTGACCAACTGTACAAGTTTAATGTTATCATCATTGATTGTTTTAATGGTCCACATGGCTTCACATAGAAAACAATGCTATTCCGGGTCCTCTGCTCCTGTACCCTTAAAGGTAGGTAGCTTCATATCATCTCCCATTCTATTTCTCTGCGGTGGGTTCTGATTGACTGGATTACTACCACTCGGCGGTGTAGGTGAAGGCGATGTGGCGGTAGTAGGTACTGTCTGTGAGCTACTGGATGGAGTACCTACAGGATTACTTTGAGTCCCGGTCTGTTTCTGTGGGGTATAGGGGTGGTAAGGGATACCCCCCTCTGGTTCTTCTACGGTACTATGACTCGGTTGCCTAATATTGTCTGAACTGTCTCCAAATATAGGAGAGCTGAAAGCTACTTTATACTTCTTGCCACTACGTGTTCGTCCAATGTCATCAAAATCACTTTCAAACTCTTGTGACATTACTATCGCTACTTACTCATCTGAAACTAGATCCATTGTTCCTTTTTCATGTAATAGTATCTTAATGGACATGTTTAAAGATCTTAGGTACTTACCATGATATCTTTTGAAGAAGTAGCACTCAGCCTCGCTGAAGCTTTTCGTCTGGTCAACTGCAAACTCTGTGACGAAGCCTCCTAGCACACTCGCAAGCCAGAAGTCTACTCCCCTCGTGAGGGGATTATCAAGGTTCTCCACGATATGAATCAGCTCCGGTGTCTAGACAATGTCTCTTTTCTTTTTGAATATGCCTGTATCAATTATCTTTGCTAACCAATCATAAAGATCGTTTCCAAAGGTAGCAAAGAATATCGCATGTATGTCTGTAATGATATGTTTTTGTAACCAGGCCTCTGTGTTCAGTTTAGGGCTCCTGTTCTCTCGTTCAGCAAACTCTTTCAGGTTAGACCAAACCCATTCATTGAGTTTGTCTCTAGTAGGACGCCACCAGAACATCAACGCTCTGTTTGTTCAAAGCCAACAACAGAACCATTTGTTGGTTATCATGCGCAGACTCGGGTTTACTATAATCAACCAACAATACCCCTAGCTCACTGGCCCTTTCGGCAATAGACCGTGAAGTGGCCTAAAGTCTCACCCAAAATGATTCTAATGGGTTGGCCAAGGACTCAAGTGTCTTGGAACAGGTTCTGTGGCGTCTTTTCTTATGACTTATAGCTCTTCTAGCTGCGAGGTCTCTTTCTCTGCGCGTCACGCGAATCCTCTGCTGGCGTAGTGCGATCTCCTCGTCTCGTAGCTCTTCTAGCCATGAGATGTCCCTTTATACTGCCGTACGGTCCCTTTCTATTTCGTGCACTTCCACTGACTCACGATATCTCCAACCTTACCGCATCACCGTGCACCGTACGACACGCAGCTCCTGCCCAACACTAAGCCCTCAACCTGCGGTATCGCGCACCGCAGCTCCTCTGTGGGTGCGGTATCTCCTCTTTGTGATACCCTACCTCTGCGGCTCAGTGCACTTAGCATTGCTTGTGTCGACATGCAAGACTCAACATACAAGACTGTTCAATACTGCGACTAGTGACTATTCAAGCAAAGCATAAATGAACCCACATACGACATACCAAAGACTTAACTTATGTTTATCCTTCCATATTGCTGTAAACTGATTAACACATTCATTCATTAAATTGTAAGCAAAGTTCATGAAAGAACTGATAACTGCACAAGTAACATAACACATAATCCAATCACATAACACACGATTTTAACGTGGTTCACCTCCAGGATGGAAGTTACGTCCACAGAACTGTGTTTTCATTATAGTTCAGGGGAAGGTAAAACACAGTTCTGCTACACCGCATATGTAGCTCAATAGCTTCTCTCTTAGATATTCTTTCTATCTCTATATTGTCTCTCTTACAATATACTCTTCCCTCTCTGTCAATCCCTGTGGATTGTTACATGCATGCTCTATAAGCCAGCTACTGGTTACAGTAAGATTTCTACCGCTAATAACAAAACCAGAGCTTGACTTTTACAATTGTCTAATAATCTACAAACAACTAACAACTGGATGAACCCGCCAATGTCTAACCCTTTACAATACAAAATGTATCCCTTTATAGGCATCCCGAAGGTCTTGCCATTACAACACTGTGGGCCTGTCGCAACAGTAACCCAAACCCTAATTAGTGACAGTCGGCCATATCTGTACTTGAGGTAGCCGCTTTCCATCACACCATAGCTCTTTGCAGTCTTCCATGCTTCCCGGCGCTGATCATGGGTACTGTGCACTGTTTTGCTTTTCTGTCCTTCGTCTTCAATGCTTCAGCCTCGTTGCTCCTTTTCCTTTATGAGGGTTGCTGATCCCTCCTGTCTCCGCCACTACCTTCAATGCAGTGGGTGAGCTCTCTCTTCTCGGCCTCTCAGGTACAGACTTTTCTATCTTAAAAGTCATGGTTTCTGGCTCTGCTCTGTTAGCTGGAAACGTGCTACGGCGTCGTAGCTCTATCTTATCTTCTCTCTGCCAAAACTTATCTATCAGCTAAATTGGCAGCTTCTTCTGTAGCTACGGGACCCTGCTCCAACAGGTCACCTAGACCTCATTTGTCAATCTGATCAACCCAAGGTGTTTTTTCCCTTGGTTATTATTGGTTATTGAATAAACGACTGATAATTTCTGAGTTTTTCACTCAATACCTCCAAAGTTGGGGTGGTTGGCTTGGCATTTAGGCCTATTGAGGTTATTAGAGTCTATGTGTCAATGTATAAATGTGCTAGGAATTATGGTCAAGTCATATGAACATGTCTAAGTCCCCCTAGGTTTTTATTTTTTTATTTTTTAAGGTTTTTTTAATTTTAATTTTTCCACAAAACTTAGGCTATTTTTTAATAGTCTAATTGGAAAAATTGGTCTTGTAATAAAAGTGGGGTTAAAAGTGATATTCAGTCATTGGGGTGCTCATTTTCTAACTCAGAGCACCCTGTAAATGCATAAACCCACTTTTCCTAAGTTTTGAGTGATTTTTCCATCACTCAGTTGAGAAAATCCAAAAAAAATCAAATATTAATTAATTTAATTAAAAATTAATTAAATAATGGAGCAAATCCAAAATTCCTAAATCAGTGGATTTGCTCTGTTTTGACTGAAGTCAATCTCGTTGGCTTCAGATTGACTAGAGATGACCATTCCTTGACTGAAGGAATGAACTAAAACTGAAGAGGAGCTAACAAGCACATGCAAAGCTAGGGTTGTGCCCTCCCTTCTCTCTCCTCCACACGTGTGGATCAAAGTTGGGAGTTATTTGTTGGTTGGTTTAGTTAACAGAGTGAGGTGTCACTCCCATTTGCATTTCTGGTCCAGTTAAACTCAGTTTAGAATCAGTTCATCATCATTTCAGACACAATTCATCATCAGATCAGGCTCGGCTTATGTCTCTATCAACTGCAGTCTCTCCTTCAGTCATGCATGCGCCGCTCTGGGCTAGGGTTTTTAGGTTTTTGTTATAAATTAAGCACATATTTCCACTTCCAAGCTAGTTAGAGCTCGATTGAAGGGATTGCTATTGTAATATTGTATTGATCATCAATTGTTGAAATAAAGAGAAGATTTGGAGGCTAAATTGTGGAGTACCTTTCATGTGTGGATCATCATTATCATGCTGCTTTTGAGGTGAACTATTTTTTTTCAATTTTTGCATTAAACTATTGTTTTCCTGAATGATTATTGGAATCATAGGAATATTTCATTGTAAGTAATCTTACTTACTCCTATTTTTCTACATATGTTTGAATGAGTTAATATTTGCATGCTGTATCGTCTACTTCTCATATGTATCTTCAGATTTAATGGTTTTGTTTGCAAGATTTGTTGTTTAGCTTATAGGTTTTCTATGATTGGAAGAGTTGTGGCTCAGGTTTGATTCCACTGGTTTTCAAACAAATATTGTGAATATTCTTCCCCTCGGTGCTTCACTAACAAGTTTCTTTTGCAGATTTGCTTCAGCAACAAGCACTTCTCTTTTCCTCTTCCTCTTTCAAAATCTTAAATTTTCTTCAAATTGGTTACTATTAAATAATCTTATTGCTTAGATCTGTCTCATTATGAAAATAACATATAGATATAGTTATTAATATCCTTTCTTAAGTTTAGATCTCAGTTCTTTTTTTCATATAAAGTTATTTTTGAAGAGATTTAGATGAAATTGCCCTCTTTTTTTGCAAGCATTATAAAGGAAATTTGTAGCTTGCTAATAAGGTAATTTCCCTTTCTATTCTTAAAAGTTTCATATTCTGCAATAAAATTGCATATCTCATTGGCTTCCCAAACAGGAAGCCAAGATCCCAAGGAAAGCTTGCTTTCCTTGGTTCCTTTTAAAAAACCTAGATTAGCCCTTTTTTTGACAAGTTTTACTTAGTTTTTTTTTATCATCTGTGTGGTGACCCAAAAAAATTTCAAAGTGTTTTTGGGCACATTTTATTTTAATTGGTTTCTGTTTGTTAGCAGGTTTAACAAAAAAGAGAAGGAGACTCTTCTCGTTTTCTGAATCTTGGTCGAACTGGAGCTTCCCGGAGGCTTCCCCCACCACTATGATTTTATTTTAGCTTGTTACAAGATTTTTGTAAGACTTTGGATCCCTAATAAAAAGGAACAAAGTGAATAATTCAGTTTTATAATATTTTAATCAGTAATAATAATAAAATAATCATTTCGATTAGGCTCTTTCGAGCCCGCTCCCCATCCCCCCAGGGGGGATCCGTGTCCATTTCACCTTTTTGCATTTTTCCCTTTCTTCTATTCTAGTTTAGCATTGACACATAGGATTGTATAATTTGATAATATTTTGCATTAATCCATATTTTCAATTCAAAAGTAATCATACTAATTACCCCATGACTTCCCGATTGACCCGCAAGGGGAAAGAGATGCGTGGTAGGACTAATTAGAAAACCAGTATTGTGTATCTCTGATTCCATTTTCATTAATTGTTTTGATAATAATAATAAAATAAGCCCCTCCTTGATTCCTCTATTGAGGTCCACTTGGACTGAAATATGGTTCCTGGAGGGTTTTCTTTTTAATAAGAACACCTCTTTTAAAATTTACTAAAAATAACAAAGACTCCAGTGTGTATGCTTTGTACTTAGTTGTGGTTCGTCTGATTAGTCAAGATGCATCAAAAGAATTTGAGTGACTAGATTAATTAGTCCTCACCTCCCAAATTGACAAACCATCAGGAAAAAATCCAATGCCTCGAACCAATTGTAAGCGGTGTCAAAATACCCAAAGGAGTGGGAACAACTAGAAAGTGACCTCAAGGCACTGATCTCTGTCACACTCTGATGGGTGCATTATGAACAATAGTATTCGAGACTCCATTCCATCCCACAAACACCTTGCGAGTATCCGTGAAATTTTACTTTTGGACATACTCCAAGTACCCCTCGGGTATATTTGGAGTCCCCTTTTCGCCTAATTTAATTCATTCACATTCCACATTAATTCAAAAATCTACCAAGAGACACTTGCAAAACATTCTTTCAAGCGCATGTAAGCACATTATTTTCTCTGTTGACTCCATTTAAGGCACTAGTTATTTATTTGATCAATTCTTTCGATTATATATATATATTGACGGTCCATACTATGCTTATATGCTTTAAATCTTGCATCTTGTTATCTTTTGTTTCCACTAGTTAATCAATCTAACACCATCACACTAAGTAATTAGCCTTAATAATTTAATAGGGTCTACGCCCCTTGGATTCATTAGGAGTTAGCGTGAACAGAGGAGTCAACATCAAAGTGACAACCTTGATTCGAGACTTGCCACCAAGGACACACCGAGTGGCTTGAATATTTCTGCTATGTAACCTAGGTGTGTGAAAGGCAGAAACACTTTTTTGCATCGTTGCCGGGAATAAATATTTTTATTCTCGGAGTACAACTTTTGTTTTCTTCCTTTTTGTTTTTGCTTTGTTTGATGAATGCTTATAGTAGGTATTTAATTTTCATCTGGCGACTCCACTGACTTCTTTCAATTTTTATGTTTACAAAGAAAAGCAAAAAGTAAGTTTTGTGAGAGTTCTTAAATGTATATTTTAAATCTCACATGGCGACTCCATTGAAGGGATAAAAACCCAGTTATATCATTAAATTGTGAAGTTTTGTTGTTTGTAGATGAGCCCATGCGACATATTAAAACCTTTAAATCTCATCACTTGACAGCTCCATTTATTCAGTACAAGGTTTAATGGTTATATCAAATGCATACTATTAATTTTTTATATGGATGAATTAAGGGAGTAGTATGGTGCCTAGATAACCAGAATTTTTTAGCCTATCGATTTCTCAAACATACTAGGTTTTCCTAACTGTTGTGATGGTGTGGGGGATGCATATAAATGGCTTCCAGTATTTCATGGAAATTATGGTGATTTGGCCATCTGGCATGTCAAATATTTCCTTCAGTTGATGGATGACTCCAATGTGCTTCATGAAGACAATATGATGGAAATGTTTGCTGGTACTTTTCATGGAGAGGCCTGTTGCTGGTTCTATCAGGGCCTTCCTAATAAATGTATAACCTCATTCCAACCTTCCTTTGGATTTTTTTAGAGCAGTGGCATGATAGTAGGGGTAGTATGAATGGTTTGAAAATTTTCCTTGAAAATATCTTTACCTTCTACTTATCTGGGATAGAGTATCACATGGAAACATATGATGGAATATTTGCCATGATACAAAGTATTGAAGACTTGGAATCACTTCTTGAACATTTAAGTGAAGAGGAGATCCATGAGACTCCCATCAAAGAGCATCCTAGTAGTTATTTAATAAAGGAAGCAATTAAGCAACTTTTTAAAGAATATAAGGTATCTCTCATTACACGACAAGATTCTGAAGATGGGAACATCCATGAAAATCATGTTGAAGATATTCACAATGAACCCATGATTGAACACATTGTTGAAGACTCTCCTCATGTCACCATAACTGAAAACATTGAATATTTGGGATTTTCTCAATATTGTTGCAATGCTTGTCCAGAAATACCTCATGAGGAAACCATTACAGAGATCGACACTTATGAAGAAGTTTATGATGTGTATGATGATACTCCTCTATGTTCATCACTTAGGGATGAAGTTTTGGAAAGTTTAAATTCTCATAATATCTTTGAAACCAAAACTTTGAAGGATGATTATTATGAGCATGAGGAGGTTAGTTATATCTCAGTATGTGATACCAGCAAGGAAGACTCTCTCATATCCAACATAGATGGGAGTGATGACTATTGGAATTTCATAGATAATCCAACTTGTGAAAATCTTATTGAGAACCCCATCCATTATATATCTAGCAAGGGGAGTCTCTATTAAAAAATTTGTGGAAGTCCAATCTACGATACATCCATAGAGGGGATCATGGATCTAGATACCTGGAAAAATCTTAGTATGGAAGAGGATCATTCAGAATTTTCATGTGATCATTCAGAGTCATATCATGCAGAGCCGCACAAGGGTATCAGTAATGAATACATTAAGAAGCAGTGTTGTGAAAATTTAGATGTGATGCAGTCAGTGGAATATCAGTCTCAGCCATCTTCTTCACATGTAGAGGTTCCTTATGATTTGGAGTAGCTTGGTTCTTATACAATGAGTCATCATTAGATAAGCCTTAATGATCAATATGATGATATAGTTATTCTGCCTCATCATGTTGATTGGTATATCAGTCCTATCCAGTCATGGATAGAAGCATCCTGCGCAAGCACATACCAGTTTGGGAAGAAATTTAATAACTTTATTCATGCCTATGATTTCCCATCCATCCCACCCATTCCAAATCATCATGCAGGTTTGCATTTTCTAATTAAAGTATCCTTACTTTGGCTGGTAACCAAAGACAAGGAATTTTTTTTTATGTTAATAGGTGGTTACATTGGATTTATGATTACACTTAACCCTTTTTATATCATTCTTAGAGTAGGAAAATAACCTCCTTAAAAGAGACCATTTACTTTTTGCATTCCTATTTTGTAATTAGCTATAATAATAATAAAAAAATAGTTAGTTACATTTATTTTGTTTAAATAAATCAGCTTATGGTTCATTTGGTTTTTTATAAAACTTGTGCTACTGAGGTTTTCTTGTCAAGTTTAGATGTTTTTATAGGGTATATAAACTAGAGATTCTAGTGTTCTCATATCCTCTCCTTTCCTTAAAGACCATATCGAGCACAAGTCCCACATTTGGAGCCAGATGTTACCACCTAAGTTGTACTTAGTGGTTTTTTATCAAGTGAGCCTGGTGAACTGGACAAGAATAACTTGTTAGGACTTCAGAAGACCTTAAGTCTTGCTTCTGGGAAACTTTGTTCTACTATATCACATGCTCATACCCCCTTGGGGGAGTTGTAATAAATGTTATAGCATGATAATGTCTATAAAATACTCAGTCCCATAGACCTCATTTATCAATCTGATCAGACTAGGGTGTTTTTTCCCTTGGTTATTATTGGTTGTTGAATAAACGACTGATAATTTCACTCAATACCTCCAAAATTAGGGTGGTGGGCTTAGCATTTAGGCCTATTGAGGTTATTAGAGTCTATGTGTCAATGTATAAACGTGTTAGGCATTATGGTCGAGTCATATGAACATGTCTAAGCCCTTCTAGGTTTTCATTTTTTTTACTTTTTAAAGTTTTTTTAATTTTAATTTTTCCACAAAACTTAGCTATTTTTTAATAGTTTAATTGGAAAAATTGGTCTTGTAATAAAAGTGGGGTTAAAAGTGATATTCAGTCATGGGGGTGCTCATTTTCTAACTCAGAGCACCCGGTAAACCCATAAAACCACTTTTCCCAAGTTTTGAGTGATTTTTCCATCACTCGGTTGAGAAATTCCAAAAAAGTCAAATATTAATTAATTTAATTAAAAAATAATTAAATAATGGAGCAAATCCAAAATTCCTAAATCATTGGATTTTGCTTCATTTTGACTGAAGTCAATCTCATTGGCTTCAAATTGACAAGAGATGACCATTCCTTGACTGAAGGCATGAATTAAGACTTAAGAGAAGCTAACAAGAACATGCAAAGCTAGGGTTGCACCCTCCATTCTCTCGCCTACACACATGTGGATCAAATATGGGAGTTATTTGTTGGTTGGTTCAGTTAACAGAGTGAGGTGTCACTTCCATTTGCAGTTCTGGTCCAGTTAAACTTAGTTCATCTAGTTAGACTCAGTTCAAAATTAGTTCATCATCAGTTCAGACATAGTTCATCATCAAATCAGGCTCAACTTATCTCTCTATCAATTGTAGTCTCTCCTTCAGTCATGCATGTGCCCCTGTGGGCTAGGGTTTTCAGGTTTTTGTTATAAATAAAGCACATATTTCCACTTCCAAGCTAGTTAGAGCTCGATTGAAGGGATTGCTATTGTAATATTGTATTGATCATCAGTTGTTGAAATAGAGAGAATCTTTGGAGGCTAAATTGTGGAGTACCTTTCATGTGTGGATCATCATTATCATGCTGCTTTTGAGGTGAACTGCTATTTTTTTCAATTTTTTCATTAAACTGTTGTCTGCCTGATTTATTATTGAAATCATAGGAATAGATCATTGTAAGTAAGTTTACTTACTCCTATTTTGCTACATATGTTTGAATGAGCTAATATTTGCGTGCTAAATAAGATTATTTTCATGTGTATCATCTACTTCTCATATGTATCTTCATATTTAATGGTTTTGTTTGTAGGATTTGTTGTTTAGATTATAGGTTTGCCATGATTGGAAGAGTTGGGGTTCAGGTTTGATTCCATTGGTTTTCCAACAAATATTGTGAAGATTGTGTCCCTCGGTGCTTCACTAACAAGTTTCTTTTGCAGACATGCTTCAACAACAAGCACTTCTCTTTTCCTCTTCCTCCTTCAAAATCTTAAATTTTCTTCAAACTGGTTACTATTAAAGAATCTTATTGCTTAGATCTGTCTCATTAAGAAAATCACATATAGATATAGTTAGAAAGATCCTTTCTTAATTTTATATCTCAATTCCTTTTTGCATATAAATTTATATTTGAAGAGATTTAGCTGAAATTACCCTCTTCTTTTGCAGGCATTATAAAGGAAATTTGTAGCTTGCTAATAAGGTAGTTTCCCTTGCTATTATTTAAAGTTTCATATTCTGCAAGAAAAGTGCATATCTCATTGGCTTCCCAAACAGAAAGCCAAGATCCCAAGGAAATCTTGCTTTCCTTGGTTCTTTTTTGAAAAACTAGATTAGCCCTTTTTGTTGACAAGTTTTACTTAGTTTTTTCTTATAATCTATGTGGTGAACCAAAACACTTTCAAAGTGTTTAGGGCACATTTGATTTTAATTTCTCGCTGTTTGTTAGCATATTTAACAAAAAAGAGAAGGAGGATCTACCCATTTTCCGACTCTTGGGCAAACCAAAGCTTCTCGAAGGCTTCCCCCACCACTGTGATTTTATTTCAGCTTGTTACAATCTTTTTGTAAGCTTTTGGATCCCCGATAACAAGGAACAAAGTGCATAATTCAGTTTTCTGATATTTTAACCAGTAATAATAAAAAAGGAATCATTTCAAGTAGGCTCTTTCGAGCCCACTCCCCATCCCCCCAGGGGGGATCCGTGTCTGTTTCACCTTTTTGCATTTTTCTCTTTTTTATGTTCTAGTTTAGTATTGACATGCAGGATTGTATACTTTGATAATATTTTTCATTATTCCATATTTTCAATTTAAAAGTAATCATACTGGTTACCCCACGACTTCCCGATTGACCCACAAGGGGAAAGAGATGCGTGGTAGGACTAATTAGAAAACCTGTATTGTGTATATTTGATTCCATTTTCATTAATTTTTTTGATAATCATAATGAAATCAACCCCTCCTTGATTCCTCGATTGAGGTCCACTTGGACCGAAAGAGGTTCCTGGAGGGTTTTCCTTTTAATAAGAACACCTCTTTTAAAATTTATGAAAAATAACAAAGAATCCAGTGTGTATTCTCTGTACTTGGATGCAGCTCATCTGATCAGTCAAGATAGATCAAAAGAATTTGAGTGACTATATTAATTAGTCCTTACCTCCCAAATCGATAAACCATCAAGAGAAAATCCAACACCTTGAACAAACTGTAAGCAGTGGAAAAATACCCAAAGGAGTGGGAACAACAGGAAAGTGAACTTGAGGCACCGATCTCTGTCACACCCTAATGGGTGCATTATGAACAATTGTTGGCTATATAGGCAGACCCAGGTTTACTAATATACATATACCAACAATACCCCTAGCTCACTGGCCCTTTCGGCGACAGACCGTAAAACGGCCTGAAGTCTCACCAGAAGTGATCTTATGGGTTGGACGAAGACTCAGGTGTCCTCAACAAGGTTCTATAGCATCCTGGGGTCTCGTGGTTTCTCTTAGCCAGCGATATCTCTCTGCGACGCGTGTCTCTCTCCTACTCACGGGTTCTGGCAGGGGAAGGACTCCTATCGTATCACAATGACTCAGGTGATGACAACTCTCCCTTCCACTTAACCCACGCTCTACGATATCTCACACCGCAGCTCCTTTGACGATGCAATATTGCCTACTGTCAACGTGATATCTTCTATAGTACATCCCACTACGACCCTCACGGTCCAAAGGCTATCTCACTGGGTGAAATGACTTGGCTAACTTTCAACAAGATAGTAAACACTCTAACTTGAACTTCCACAGTTCAACACGCCCTACCTCAACTATACTTAACTGGCCAAATAGGTATACTGGAAACACTTTAACAGAATGACTTATTACTCTGTGAAACAAGCATTGATAAACTCATATGCAGACGCTTGATACGTGTAAATCCACCTTTAACCTTCAATAATGTAGTAACTGAATGAGGACATACAGACATTTACTAACTAAGATACAACATTCATGTAATAGATAATAGATATCAACTAAGTAAAGCACAATCACATGAAATAATCACATAACACACTAGTTTTACGTGGTTCACTTCCATGATAGAAGCTACATCCACAGAACTATGTTTATTATATCTTGAGAGAGTACACAGTTCTGCTGCAACCTATTGTGCAGCTAGAGATCTTCTGGGTAACTCTGCACTCACTGCTGGGAGCCCTTCTCTCCTAGATCTCTTCTCTTTCTCTATATTTCCTTCTTACAATATTCTCTCTCTCTCTCTCTCTCTCTCTCTCTCTCTCTCTCTCTCTCTCTCTCTCTGTCAATCCCTGTGGATTGTTACATACATACTCCTAGAATCGGCTACTAGTTATAGTAAGGTAACTTATGTACTGAATAGAAGAACCAGAGCTCGACTCTATTACAATACAAAATAACTATGAGCTAACAGACTACTGGACTCTCAGACGGGCTAACTGTTGGAATAGCTACAGGTTATCTGACTAGCTAACCTTTTACAATACAATTTACATCCCTTTATAGGCGGCCCGAAGGTCTCGCCTTTACAACACTGTGGGCCTATCCCAACAGTAAAATGAAAACCCTAACTGTGACAGTTGGTCTATCTGTACTCAAACTACCACTTTCCGTCACACCACAGCTCTCTACAGTCTTCCATGCTTCCCGGCGCTAATCGTGGGTATTGGGCGCCGCTTCCTTTTCTATCCTTCATCTTCAATACCTTGGCCTTGTTGCCCCTTTTCCTTTATGAGGGTAGCTGATCCCTCTTGTCTTCCACCGCTACCTTGAATGCAGTGGGTGAGCTCTCTCTTCTCGGCCACTGCCTTTAGTGCAGTGGGTGAGCTCTCTCTTCTCGGCTGCTGCCTTTAGTGCAGTGGGTGAGCTCTCTCTTCTCAACCAATCAGGTACTATCATCTTCTTTGACTTCTCTGTCTTGATAGTCACAATTTTCAGCTCTGATCTGTAGCTAGAAACATGCTACGACGTCATATCTTTACCTTATCTCTTATATCTTCACCAAAACTATCTATCCGCTAAAATGGCAGCTTCTCCTGTAGTTGCGGGACCCTACTCCAATAGTCCCCTAACACTTACTTGCGGCTCATCATCGAGCCACTATCAGCGGGCTTCTTTTGCTGTACTTTCTCCTTGGCTTGCTACGAAGTCTTTGTAAGTTTCTGCCGAAGTCCTGTGACTTATTTCTGCATAGTTTCTGTAACTTAGTTCGTTGGTTCCTCTTATCTTTCCTTTCCTTATTGTCATGCTCTCTCTCTCGTTGCTTGCGAGACCTGATATACTTTTAGGCTGTATATAGGTCATTTCCTAGATGAGAATCTCTTTGAAGGATCTTAAGCTTTTGAGAAGCCTTCCACAGATATCCTCTCCTCTTTATCTGGGTTAGAACTTTTATCACAAGGAAAATCTGTATCTTCCAGCCTTCTCAAACAGTTCATTCAGTCTGGATCCTTTCGTACAAACTATACAGGCCTTGAATTCCATTCCAAGAACCTTCATTCCTTTCCTTTTTCCTTTTGTTTTTCTACATCTCGAATGCCTGTTTATTGATCCTTTTTTTCTTCCATGAGATCTTCTGGGAAACTCCACGTGCACAGCCATCCGAGTTGGCATTCTCTTTCTGTTTCTCACTTTTACTTTCCTCCTTTTCCTTTTTCGTTGTTCTAGGATGGACTCGTCTACTGTCTGAGCTTGACTCCTCATCCTTGGTAGCTATCTGACCTATGATGAACTTGGTTTCATACCCTTGGGTGGTGTCGTCATAGCGGACACAAGGCCTCCACGCTCGAATCATCTCAAAATGTCTTCTAAAGGTTCCTCCTCAGATAGAACCCACTCGGTGCAATACTCTGGATTGGAAATGGCTATGAAATAGGGAAATCACAACACTCTGTAACGAAATTAGCTCTGCATAGGGAAAAATTAACAACTTACTCTATAGCTCTCGGCTCTTGCAAAAGTAACCATCCTGAATGAATGATCTTTGCTTTTATGTTGAAGGCTATAATCCCGGACGCAACAGTCATCTAGGCTGAACCCGTCGGTGGTATTAATTGCATGGACGAGACCACACCCCTCATCCCAATCCTTATTAAATGCTGAAATCCAATAAAATTTCCCTTGAAACCTGTGTGCAGGTGTCGGTCTCGTCGAAGATTTACTAGATCTGGAAAATTTATGATGCTGTTGCCAAATCTATAGTAAGGTATATCGGTCATTTCTTCATTAACTACCTGTCAGAAGGAAAATTGACTAGCCCTCTGTGTTTTTTCAAAAGTTTCTACGTGGCACAGGGAATCATCGCCTTACCGCGATGTCACACTGCATCACCTGTGCAAAACAAACTTAACATTTTTTTTTCAACAGAAAAACTCTCCTCATGCGAATGCTTTTTACCTGCCGGTGTAGACTAACTACCGGTGCAATGCCTCCTTTCAAATACACTGGACATCTGCACTCTCATATCTATCTGAGTTAAGGCTAGGATATGGAGTGGCTAGCACTATAAATCTTAAGCCTACTACCATTAATGAAAGTGGGAATAAGCTCCCCGTTCAGTTTGCTGAGCTGAATGGCACCTCCATCTGTAACTTGCTGAATCTGGTATGGCCCCAACCAATGCGTCTTGAATTTTCCTGGAAACTTCAGAAACTTACTGTCGTAGAGGAGGACTAGGTCTCCTATCTGAAAAATCATGTTCTTTACATGCCTGTCATGCCAATCTTTCTCTTGTTCCTTCTGCACTTTCTGATGGAATCCTGCGATGAACCTGTCTTCCTCTAAGGCAAACAGTTGTGCTAGCCTTTCATTCGTCGTAACTGTGTCTGTCATCCCGGTGATCTGATCAATTCTTAGACTGGGCATAATATACTCCATAGGCATAAAAGCCTCTTGTCCATACACCAAGCTGAAAGGTGTATGTCCTGTAAGTTTCTTGCATGTAGTCCTATAAGCCCATAACACAGCATTAACCTTGAGGTCCCAATCATTTCTTTGGCTGTTGCAGATCTTAGTAAGAGCATTTTCTAGAATCTTGTTAAAGGCCTCCACCATACCATTGACTTCTGGGTGGTAGGGAGTGCTCTTATGATGCTGTATCTGGAATTCCTCTGTCAAGGCCTCAATAGTGTGGTTCAAGAAATGGGTGTCTTGATCGCTCATCAAAATTACTGGACATCCAAATCTACTGATGATGTTCTCAAAGAGGAACTGTGCAGCTGTAGTAGCATGAAAATTCCTTACTGCTTTAGCCTCCACCCATCTGGTGAGGTATTTTGTTCCTGTGATGATGTATCTCACACCGGTTCATTTTCCTGGTGGGTTGATAGGACCCACAAAATCTATAGCCCATTTGTCAAATTTCCGCAGTGTAATATGTGGTGGCAGCAACATTTCATCTCTCCGCGAAGGTTTTCCTACCCTCTGGCAGATGTCACAGCATCTGCAAAATTCCTTAGTATCCTTATGCAAAGTAGGCCACCATAATCCTGCGGTCAGGATTTTCTATGCAGTCGGCTTTCCTGCGAAATGACCTCCTGTGGTACCGGAATGTGCTTCTCTGATAATGGCCTCTTTCTCATGTGGCATGACGTATCTACGCAAGACTTCATCTGGACCTAACTTATATAATTGTCCTGCAATCAAAGTGAAGTATGCTGCTTTGACAGCTAGCTGTTTCTTTTGCTGCTTGGTAAACTCAACAGGTTCCCATCCCATAGTGAGAAATTAAATAATATCAGCATAGTACTCGTCTGCGATCTGAATAGAAAACAATTGCGCATCGGGCAAGTTTTCCTCTAGGTTACTTGGCTCTTCTCCTGAGTCTATCCGCAATAGATGATCTGGTCCGGCATTTAATCTCCCTGGTTTGACAATAATTTTAAAATCATACTCCTAAAATAGGAGTAACTATCTACATATTCGTCCCCCTAACATTGGCTTATTGACCAAGTACTTCAAAGCGGAGTTGTCAGTGAACATCTTGAATGAGGCACCTAGCAGGTAGTGCTTGAATTTCTATAGAGCATATACCATGGCTAATCCTTCTCTTTCTGTAGTGGTGTAGTTCTTTTCTATAGTGGATAGTTTTCTACTTGAGTATGCGATAGGGTGATCGATACCTCCTTCTCTTGGCCGGGTTAAGACGATCCCCAGTGCGATGCCAGATGCATCCACATGTACATGAAATGACTTGGTCCAGTCTGGGAATACTAAGATGGGTACTGTAACCATCTTCTCTTTAAGGGTGTCTAGACTTTTCTGGCATTCCTCATTTCATAGGAATTTTACATCTTTCTTTAACAACTTTTGCATAGGTGTTGTGATCTTTGCATAACCTTTGATAAATTTTCTATAGTACCCGGTATGACCAAGTACTGTTCTCAATTGCTTGACTGAGTTGGGTGCTGGAAGGTTTACAATGATGGCAATATTTGTGGGATCTACCATCAAGCCTTGTCTGCAAACAATGTGACCCAACAAAATACCAAATGGTGCACAAAATATACATTTTTTCAAGTTCAGAGAAATCTGGTACTGCCTACATTTTTCTAACATCAGTCTTAAATCTCCTATGTGCTTGTCGATTAATCCAAATATAGTCCAATCATCAAAATAAACCTCTAGGAATTTATGGATGTATTCTTTAAATACAGCAACTACTACTCTTGAAAAGATAGCTGGTGCATTTTTAAGACCAAAGAGCATTACCGTATACTTGAATGAGCCCCATTCTTTCGCAAGAGTGGTCTTAGATCGATCTTCTGGATGGATTCTGATCTGGTGATAGCCTAAAAATCCATTGGTGAAGGAGTAGACCTCTTGTCCTCGCACATTGTCTAGAACTTCATCAGTAAAAGGTGTCGAAAATGGGTTATGAAGTGATGCATCATTGAGTTTGTGCAAATCGACACAGATTCTTATTTCTCCTTTGGTTTTCTTCTCTTGTACGACCATGGGACTAACCCATTCGCTTTCTTCCACTGGCTCAATGATGCCTGCTGCTAGCATCTTATCGATCTCATCCTTAAATTTTTCTTTGTGCCGAGGATTTAATCTGTATGGATGCTGCTTAACTAGTTTAGCATCCTCTTTCAATGGTATCCTCATTACTCCCAATTCTCCAACTATTCCCTTCATCTCTGTGAACTTAGTGGGGAATAAGTCTTGGTAGTCATGTAACAGATCTGCAATGTGTCCTACTGTTTCATCGTTCCAATAGTCTCCAATGGATGCAAACTTTGGTTATGTGTCTGTGCCAATGTTGATCTTCTTAATATTGATAGGCTCCATGATAGCTGGAGTCTCTAGCTTCGGTCCATCAACATCGTGAGTGCCTTCTGACTCTGGGATGTTGATGTTGCAAGGATCCTCATCCTCCTCCTCTGGTTCTGATGCAAAGTTATAGCACTCTAGCACCTGGTCCAATTGGACAGCCCAATCAGGTTGAGCTGACACTGATAGGGTACAGTCCTCAAAGATCTTAATCTTTATAACGTATAAATCATGATTAATGCTTGGGTACTCAGATTCAAAAGAGAAAGTGAGTTCAAAGCTGTCTATCATAAGTGGCCATGTAGTTGTTCCTCTGCACAACTCTGTCTCAGTGTACCAATTCTTTGGAATTTGGTCTAAAGTGTGAATGAATCAGTGAACCCATTCATCCTCGGGAATGTCTGACCAATTCTGTTCACAACTCTGAATGTGTGACCTAGGGTCACTTTCTCCTATATATTTTTTCTATAGACACTCTTTGTCATTAGAAAACTGGATCGCCCTCAATCTCTTGAATTCGTCCCATGACGCGATATGTTGCTTGTATGCATGCCACCATCTTGTAGGTGTGGCTCTTACTGCAAGGTCAATCGTTGACATCCTCTGCTCTTGAGGAATTTCTTGTTCAAACTGGTATAAAAAGTCATTGACATCTGCTAAGCCATCAAACGATGGAATATCCTTAAGCTCTGCTCCGATCCATTGCAATGACTTAGTTAGATATGCACATCTACAAGCTGAGACTTCATAAAGTCTATTCTGCAAGTTCTCTAGACCAACATCCGAATCTGATGTGCATGAGCTGTCGCATCGCCAACTGATATTTCCTTCTATGGTTGGGTTGATGTAGTCACTCTGATTGGTGGTCATTTGATAGAGGGTCTTCATATTACGCGCCTCATCCTCTGCTTGGATAGGTTCAATATATCTAGGACCCTAAAAAGGATCCAATGGTGCGATGACCCAGATATGTGTATCCTCAAAGGTCATTTGTATTTTCTTTAAATCAATAACAACCATGTTATCGATTGCCCAATCAATACCTAGTAGAGCTGGATACGGTCTACTATCGCCAATGATTTCTATAACTTCAAAGTATGCAAAACTGCGAACTCCATCAATGTCAACTGGCACTTATGGTAATCGACACAGTGGTGATACCCTCTGTTGATTGGATAGTAGTAGATGGATAGGAAATCTAGTTAACTTGAAGCTACCCATCTATTCCCATGTCTGCTTAGTCAGAACATTTACCTCTAATCCTAAGTCTAGGATTACCTCATCCATTTCAAATTCTCCAACTTGTGCTGTGAGTCGCATCTCTCTTCATGTTCTTGTAGGGCCCATAATATTATGAATAGCACGTTGTGCACTGCTCATGGAAGAAGATGGCGGATACTGATCTATGATGCACTGAAGCTCTCTGATAGATTTCTCATTTCTTATGAGTTTCAAGCAACTCCACAAGAAGGATTGTACACTTCCTGTCGACTCATCCTCATCGCATCTTCCTAATGTGGTAGCCTGCGATGTCTCCACAGGACTAAGGCCACAGGGTGTTTGCTGCAGTACACCCCTAGACAGCTGTACCTGGGGTCCTGCTTGTATAGGTTCATTAAAGAAAGTTTTAGCTTCCTAAAATGTTTCTTTATTCTTCTGCAGGTTGAGTGGTGTCGATTTATTAGTAGCTTTGTGCACCCACTCCGGTCCTATGTTCTCTTCAGTATCCTGCGATGTCCCACTAGTGGAATCACCGCTGCGAGTCACAATGTTGACTCTTGGTTCTGGCTCTTTTTGCTCAATAGCGATAAGCTGAATGTTCTGGTGTACTGCTGGCTTAGGTTCCCTGATCTTGGCTATCAAGGTAGGACATTCTTCTATCATGTGATCATAATATTTGCAATAATTACATGTCATAGTAGGGCTCTGACAGTCCCTAGCGTAATGTCCTACAACTCCACAGTTGTAACCAGTAATCGGTCCACGACCACGGCCAAATCCTTCACCATGGCCAGAGCCTCCTCCACGACCTCATCCTTTGAATCCTCCTCCACGGCCTATAGGAGCCAGTTCATGCTATGGTCCTGCTGCTGGACCCAGTGTCTCTGATTGGACTCTATACAAGTCATGTTTTCTATCAATCATGAGATCATAGGCTCTGCAGGTATGGTCATTGTGTCTTACTGACTTACAGAAGGTACAGTATAAATTCTTAGGTGTCTGTATATACTTCTGAAGTAAAGGGCATTGCTAAGGTGGATGTCCTATTGTTCTGCACAGTTCACACCATGGCCCTTGAGTTTGTGCTAAGGGTTTAAGAGCCCCACTTGCTAAGTATTCAACAAATACTGGACAGTTATCTTTAGTATGGCCTTGTGCTTTACACTTGATACACCATACGTCTTGTGTAATCTCTTTTCCTTTTATAATCTCATGCATCTGTAACGTGAGATTTGCTAACTGGTTTTGCAGGTTTGTCGTACCTGTACTGGTCTCAGCTAGAGGTGATGCCTCCAGTTTCATTGCTATCTCCAATGCTTCATCCTGCATACGGAGTCTCTGCTGCATTAGTGGATGTCTAATATGCGGGAGCAGTGCTGCGATGAACCATTCCTTATGCTGCTCCAACGCAAACTCAAAGCTAACTTGGTCTATGAGAGCTTTGAATTTCTGATCAAATTCCCATACTGACTCTATAGGTAATTGTTTAATGTCTTTGAGCTCTATGATACACTGCGATTCGGACTTGGGATTCTTAAATTCTTTAATCATGGCAGTCCAGACCTGTATAAGTGTTCTAGGTATCACTGAGGTATACTTCATATACCATGTTAAGGCTCGTTCCCTAAGTCTGGTGACCAACTGTACAAGTTTAATATTATCATCGTGGATTCCTTTAATGGTCCACACGGCTTCACATAGAAACCAGTGCTGCTCTGGGTCTTCTGCCCTTGTACCCTTAAAGGTAGGTAACTTCATGTCATCCCCCATTCTATTTCTACATGGTGGATGCTGATTTTCTATGTCACTACCACTTGCCGGTGTAGATGTAGGTGATGTAGCGGGTAGTATGTGTTGTGGGTAAACTACTAGACGGAGTTCCTACGGGATTGTTCTAAGTCTCGGTTGTTTTCTGTGGGGTATAAGGGTGGTAAGGGATACCCCCTTATGTTCTTTCTGTATTACTATGACTCTGCTGTCTAGTATTATCTGAACTATTTTCAAATATGGAAGAGCTGAAATCTACTTTATATTTCTTGCCACTACGTGTACATCCAATATCATCAAAATCACTCTCAAACTCTTGTGACATCACACTTTCTTAGCTTACTGGTCTGAAACTATATCCATTACTCCTTTTTCATATAATAACATCTTAATGGACAAGTTTAAAGATTTTAGGTACTTACCATGATATCCTTTGAAGAAGTACCGCTCAACCTCACTGAATATTTTTGTCTGTTCAACTGCAAACTCTGTAACAAAGCCTTCTAGCAAACTCGCAATCCAGAAGTTGACTGCTTGTGTAATGGGATTGTCTATGCTCTTCATGGTGTGAATCAGCTCCGGTGTCCACACGATGTTTCTTTTCTTTCTGAATATATTCTGATTAGTCAGCTTTGATAACCAGTCGTATAACTCATTTCCATAGGTCGCAAAAAATATCGTATGCAGGTCTGTGTAGATACGTTTTTGCAACCAGTCCTCTGTACTCAGTCTAGGACTCTTGTTCTCTTGTTTTGCAAACTCTTTCTCTTTAGACACAAGCCACTGGTTGAGTTCGTCTCTAGTTGGATGCCAACAGAAGATTAGCTCTATAATGTGTTCAAAGCCGGCAACGGAACCATTTGTTGGCTATCTGGGCAGACCCGGGTTTACTAATATACATATACCAACAATACCCCTAGCTCGCTGGCCCTTTTGGTGACAGACCGCAAAATGGCCTGAAGTCTCACCCGAAGTGATCTTATGGGTTGGCTGAAGACTCAGGTGTCCTCAACCAGGTTCTGTAGCATCATGGGGTCTCGCGGTTTCTCTTAGCCAGCGAGATCTCTCTGTGACACACGTCTCTCTCTTACTCGTGGGTTCTGACAGGGGAACAACTCCTATCGCATCGCAGTGACTCGAGTGGTGCCCAACTCTCCCTTCCACTTAACCCATGCTCTATGATATCTCACACTGCAACTCCTCTGATGGTGCGATATTGCCTACTGTCAACGCGATATCTTCTATAGTACATCCCACTGCGACCCTCACGGTCCAAAGGCTATCTCACTGGGTGAAATGACTTGGCTAACTTTCAGCAAGATAGTAAACACTCTGACTTGAACTTCCATAGTTCAACATGCTCTACCTCAACTTTACTTAACTGGCCGAATAAGTATACTGGAAACACTTTAACATAATGACTTATTACTGTGTGAAACAAGCACTGATAAACTCATATGCAGACGCTTGATATGTGTAAATCCACCTTTAACCTTCAATAATGCTGTAACTAAATGAGGACATACAGAAATTTATTAACTGAGATACAACATTCATGTAACAGATAACAGATATCAACTAAGTAAAGCACATTCACATGAAATAATCACATAACACACTGGTTTTACATGGTTCACTTCCAGGCTAGAAGCTATGTCCATAGAACTGTGTTTATTATATCTTGAGAGAGTACACAGTTCTGCTGCAACCTATTGTGCAGCTAGAGATCTTCTGGGTAACTCTGCACTCACTGCTGGGAGCCCTTATCTCCTAGATCTCTTCTCTTTCTCTATATTTCCTTCTTACAATATTATCTCTCTCTCTCTCTATCTCTCTCTGTCAATCCCTACGGATTGTTACATACATACTCCTGGAATCGGCTACTGGTTATAGTAAGGTAACTTATGGACTGAATAGCAGAACCAGAGCTTGACTCTATTACAATACAAAATAACTGTGAGCTAACAGAATACTGGACTCTCAAACGGGCTAACTGTCTGAATAGATACAGGTTATCCGACTAGCTAACCTTTTACAATACAGTTTACATCCCTTTATAGGCAGCCCAAAGGTCTTGCCTTTACAACACTGTGGGCCTATCCCAACAGTAACCCGAAAACCCTAATTGTGATAGTCGGTCTATCTATACTCAAACTGTCGCTTTCCATCACACCACAGCTCTTTGCAGTCTTCCATGCTTCCCGACGCTCATCATGGGTACTGGGTGCCGCTTGCTTTTCTATCCTTCGTCTTCAATACCTTGGCCTCGTTGCCCCTTTTCCTTTATGAGGGTAGCTGATCCCTCCTATCTTCCACCGCTACCTTGAATGCAGTGGGTGAGCTCTCTCTTCTTGGTCGCTGCCTTTAGTGCAGTGGGTGAGCTCTCTCTTCTCGTTCGCTGCCTTTAGTGCAGTGGGTGAGCTCTCTCTTCTCGGTCGCTCAGGTACTGTCATCTTTTTTTACTTCTCTATCCCAATAGTCACAGTTTCTGGCTCTGATCTGTAGCTAGAAACATGCTACGACGTCATATCTTTACCTTATCTCTTATATCTTCGCGAAAACTGTCTATCCGCCAAAATGGCAGCTTCTCCTGTAGCTGTGGGACCCTACTCCAACAACAATAGTCTCCAAGACTCCGTTCCAGCCCACAAACACCTTGCGGGTAGCCATGAAATTTTACTTTTGGACATACTCCAACTACCCCTCAGGTATATCTAGAGTCCCCTTTTCGCCTTATTT